>JAFBJS010001774.1:21414-31773 GCA_016785265.1 Paraplagusia blochii | reverse complement strand
ACTGCAGCTGAACTCTGCAGTAGTTCTCTGCTGTTAGAGCGGATGACTTATTTAACTGTCAGGAGTCTGACTTTGGACCAGAGTGAAGGAGAGAGACCTCGCACACTGTTTGTCTCAAATCTATCTGTGTGATGGTGTGTGTGTGTGTGTGTGTGTGTCTCCGTAAATGAAAGTGTTTTAGACCTCATCTATATTTTACCTCCGGCCCCGGACTCTTAGCAGTCCTCTAATGAGGCCATTATGGTCAGTTCTGTTGGACTATTTCAGGAGCAGAACCTGCATCAGCTTTGTCTTATTAATGTTACGTGTCCACTTTACCGCGCACAGGTCCTTTCACTGCAGGGACTTCAGTTAGCTTCACGCTCACCTTTATTTCTGCTGTTGGTAAAAAAAAAAAAAAAAAAAAAAAAAAGATTACAAATTACTTTGACCTTGCTCAAACTCTTTAAGCTTCTTAATAAAATATAACCTGTAATTCACTGGTGGAACGGTCTTTTAGGTGGAAGTTAGAAAAAAAAAAGATGAATCGTTAATATAAAAAAAGTGGAAAAATAAAACCCAGTTTTTTTTTTAAAAAGAAAAACCCATTTTTTTTTTTTTTTTTCTGTATTATTCTGTTCATGCAAATAGAAATGGTCCAGAGCACCGGGCTGACACCAGCACAACAGACTGGGCCAACGTTCCGTTTTCCACAGTGCCTGTCAATAAATAAATGATTCCGCTTCGTCACTCGGAAAATCGGTGTGTACGCCTGCTGCTCCGATGACTTCCACAGAAGCCCAAATGTCACTGTTGACAGGTCTACTTATTATCCCTCTTTACTGAGTGTTTTTCTGTATGTTTTCAAATCTTTGGTTTGGTTTGAAAAAATAGAATCATCACAGGAATCTCCCAAATTTTCGTTGCATGGATTGTAGCTGTCCGAAAATATGTCAAGGAGAGCAAGAAAAAAACTTTGCAAGTAAAATTGACAGTGCCATCAATGATATGCCGTATTTTTTCAAGTATGGATTACGTCGGACTCACAAAAAACAAACTTAAAAAAAATGTAAATTTCAAATATATGAAAAAATTAAAAAAAATATATGAATTTAAAATTTTTGAATTATGAATTACATTGAATTACACGTTCTTTATTATCCCCCATCACTGACCCCATCACTCTGCTCTGATTGGCTAGTAGAGGTTGCCAGGTAACATCCCCTTTTAATGTATCCACTCAAATAGCAAACTGAAAGTGTTTTTTTGATAAATATTCCTTATTAGAAATCATTTTCATGTTCTCCAAGTCTTGATACCTGGTAAAAAAAAATGTATAAAAAAATTAAAGAAATAAAATTACATGGGTGACTTGCTGCTGGGCCTGATGAAAGGTGTTTACGATGCTAAATGCTAAGAAATAAAGAAGAAGATATAGTCAAGGCCTGGGACCGGTCCTCCATACTGAGGATCATCTCAGGGGTCAGATCTCCATCAGGTGGAGCCTCAAACAGCTGTTACAGATCCCTCTTGCATCCCACCACCTCTTGAGTTAAATTCAATAACGCTTAGAAGAATAAGCCTTGAAAAAGAAAAAGAAAAATAGACTGGAAAGTTAAGGAAGGAGATTCTAAATTTCACTTCTTTTCAGTTAAAGGCCATTTGCGAACTATCGTATTTTCCACACCATGAGATTCAATTAAAAACCTTTAATTTTTTTCATAAATTGTGTTTACTGACCTTGAAACCTTGGCACGCAAAAAAAAAAAAAGTCAAGACGTTTAAGTACAACATAAACCTAAACTACAAAGCTGCATCGCTTGATGTTTTGTCGGAGCATTAGGGCCACTGTGGTCGAGAGCCTGGCAAATTAATACTGCACTATACTGTGTTTGGACAGCACTAAGTAAAACATACTGGACATCAGTATATAGTGTTACAGAGTGTGTGTATATATCCAAAATTCCACTGGTTAAAAACATTCATATTAAACAACTAATGGTACGACTGAGGTTATTGGGATTTCAAGTATATATTTATAAAAATAAATTATTCTGGGTAAAATGAAGAGATTTTCAAATTAAAGTTCCATACTCTGAAAACAGAAACGAATGGCTCAGGTAGAACATAAACAGCTGGACTGTTGAAATAGTCCAATGTTGGACACATTTGACGGTGCCGGTGACGGTGCGACCTATAGTCCGAAAAATGCGGAGGTTACTCTGAAAGATTTACAAACAATTATGAACAAGTAAAAAAAAAAAAGAAGCAAAGTTTCTAATCATGCTTTCAGTGAAAAAATATTGACTAAGTGAAATGCGTATAACATATTCGTCCTGCAAGCTGTTATGGTGGGCCTGATGTTTTTGAAGTACGGGTTTCCTTTTTCTTTCTTAAGATCTGGCAACTTCTATTGGTGCTTCATTAGATCTTAATTCATTGAAACACATCAATGGAAAGAAGAAAAAAAAAAATCATCATCGGATAAAATCAAAGTCAGTCCAAGTCTGGGGGTCTGTGCTGAATAAATAAGTGTGTTTGCGGTTTTCGTACGTGATCTGCAGCGTCATCAGACAAACCTCCTGGTGCCACAGCAAACATCATCCTGCTGTAGTGTCTTCATTATGGAAAAATCACGTCTCCTCATTGACATTATTCCAGGCATGTTAGGGAAAATTAAATGTGTTTTAATGAAGGCGGCCCGGGGGCTGCTGTTCCTTAATAATCTGACGCAACACAAAGACGCCGTCTTCAGGCTGCTACCAGTTTCTGCTCTGGTGGATAAAAAAGACCCATTTGTTTTATCGAGTTCCTCTTCTTTGGGTTCGTATTCAGATGAGTGACTTTATCATGTCTGACGGTTGGCTGCACAGACCCTGGAGAGACCTAAAAACTGTTCCGTATTCCCGGGCCCTTTGAGGAGGCACCGCGGCGCCCTCCGTTATCTTCGTCTTGTTCATTTAAACTTCCCCCTTAATGCTCGGATATTTCTAATTCTTTCGCGACTCCGACACACACAACGCCACAGCGTCCTGACGTGGTGCCAAATGGCTGCAGGAGAACTTTTCCCTTTTCTTGAATTATTTCCCTCCAGAGTGACTGATGACACTTGCTAGAGGGTGTAATGATGAAATCAAGTCCTCCCACTGTTAAAGCACTGACTCTGTGACTGCAAGTGGGAGGCGCAGCATAGGTTTTAGTGCAATACGAAACGTCGGAGATGATGTCGGAGACAAGGGCTTTAATTAGGGAAGTGCCGGGAATGTATAGGTGGAGGGAACGACGGAACAACTGCAAACAATCCACTGCAGATCAAACATAGCAAAGCTATCGAGGGGGTAAAACATTTCCAAAGATATTCAGAAAATTTTGGAGAAACCTTCCTTTTTTCACTAATGATAGATAGTGGTGCTGGAGAAGGAATAGGTTGAATCTTCCATTCAGGGTGATTTGATTTTGGAACAGATTTAGTCGCAGCGATAAAAATGATGATAAAATGAACATTTGTACAATTTGCACAGATGAAAATGAATGTGAACTTAAATAATCCACCATCAATCTGCTTATCTTATTAAAACTCGCAAACACACAAATGATTTGTACACACAAATGAATCAAAGCCTGTATTAACAGAGGCGTCAACCTCCGGTCAGCGGCCCAAGTTGTGTCGTTGCAGCCATGACTGAGGACAAAACTGTCCGTAAATCTCGGACTGACTGACAATAAATATTGTCGATTAAACATACTTTGTAATACTAGATCTGGATTAAACAAACAAATACATATAGCTGGTACTGTGATTGGCTGGTCAACTGGATACTTTTGTTACAGAGAGGGACAGGAGGACACTGGACAAATTGCTCTCCATCATGGACTCTCCTGCCCAACCCACTGCATGAGAGTATTGAGTTGGATATGTTCTTTCTCCAATCAACTCCTGCGCAAAACTGTTAAATAACTAATAATATATAAAGTAATATATTATAAAAATATTTTTTCTTCTCTGCTTGTAGTTTTTATCTTATTTTTTTATTCAATCTTTTACCTCCCGTTAGAACTAACATTCATGTTTATTTTGTTTAATTTTATTCTACTCAATCTTCTGTTATAATTTTTTTATTTTTTTAATTCTAAAAAAAAAACAATTTGAAAACTTTTATTATTTCTTTTTTTCTACTTTATTTCATTTTTATTTGCAGTAATTCAGTGTGCTGCAGTGCCATAAACTATTTCAATATTTTCCCTTCCTAAAAAAAAAAAGGATAAAAAACTGGTTAGAAAATGTTTTTCTTTAAGACTAAAAAATATTTGGTCTGAAAAAGTCGGCTGCCCACTCTGTCACAGTTTCATTGCTCCCACGTCTCTGAAATACACAATCTTATGTTCATAAAAATGAAAGAGTTGGAGCAAAACGATGGTGGCACCATTTGACAAGTGACTGTGCTGGACCAGTGGAGCAGCTGATTGATGACAATATTCGGTCACCCCATGATTTTACCTTGTAAATATGGAGGAATTCTACCAAAATAAAAGTTGATTCTAAACACTGTTTTATTTATTTATTCACATTGTAACTATATCAAACTAATACTACTTATACTAAAATATTTAGGGGGGAATTTTGTTGCAAATTTCATGATTTGCTATTTCAACCCGGCCTTCGCTTTGTCCCAGACTCAGTGTCTCTGTCATTGGTGTGAAACTCCAGGATTCACACCTTCTCCTGGGCACAATTGAATACCAGTCAAGGTGCTTCATGTGGGGTCATCACCCACAGTGGTGCAACTGTGATTTGGATGTAGACCAGTAGACTGGTGTAGAGCAGTGGTCCCCAACCACTGGGTCGGGGACGGGTACTGGTACGTGGGCGAATAAGTGTCGGGCCGCGGAAAAATAATATTTGCCAAATGTAGCCCATCTGGCTAATAATTCCACTTGATCTATACCCATATCAACAAAATGCTATGCTTATGTGTTGTGTTTGGCTATGCTTTAATATGCTATGCTATGTTTTCTATGTTTGTGTTTCGTCCTCCTGCCCGTCCTGGGTTAGGACCCTCCCCCAATAAATTGAAATTGAAATTGAAAGGAACTGACCAATAGAATGGCTAGGATTCCATCATCAATAATGCAACTATATTTGATTAGGAAATATTTTCTCAGTGAAGACGACAACAATAAACTCAAAATGACGCAGAGTCACTGATACAAGATTCTAACTATGCTACCGTTATGGTAGCAGAAAATTATAGGCTGTGTGCACTTGAGAAATCCTGCATGCACAGTTAATTCGGGTAGGAAGATTTTATAGGTAGGGAAATATTTCAGAACACCGGAAATTTCATTTTATGAAAAAGGAACCAGACATTTAACTGGTCCGTAGCGCGAAAAAAGCTGTGGAACACACTGGTGTAGACCTCCACCTCTGCTCCTCCATTATGGATAAGTCAATGAAGATGGATGAATGGAACTTCTGTGTGGAGATCATCAGTTGTTCAAGGACATTACCTTTTGTATTTGGTATGGTTTCTATATGTTGTGTGAACTGCTGCGGGAGAAAAGGAGAGGGTTTTCAAGGCGTTGTTCAGGCTCTGAGGAGTGTGTGTGTATGTGTGTGTGTGTGTGTGTGTGTGTGTGTTCTCACAGTCATATAAGCCTCTTTTATTTTTATTTTTTTTTTTTGCTTTTCCTTTTGACATGTTCCTGATATTGGTGGTTCTTCCTGTTATTTTTACTCTCATACTTGTTTCTCTCCAGTCTGTCTCTGACTCAGAGCTGACAGTCTTTTCTGCTCACTTCCCATGTGTCCACATTCTGGTGCCGCTGCAGCTCTGAACGTGTGAAGTCCAGTGTCTCCACACCCGGTTCCAACGCCTGTCTTCAAAAGTTGTGTGTTTCAAAAAGTTTCACGAAAAAGAAAAACTCAACTTTGGACAAAAGACGTCTCTTCTCGTCACTCCACCTGAGGTCCACCGCTTCACTACAGTAACTCCGGGACTCAGCGTTATTGCTTGCATTCTTTTATGGCTCGGTGCTAACGTTCCAGGGCAGCGGCGTGCTCTTCTCAGAGGCACTCAGTAAAATAAAACTGATTATCACACTGTGATATAAAGTTCATAAAGGTGGAGACGGCAGTTATCCTAAAGATCACATTAACAGCAACTCTGAGTCAGGACAGTAGGCTCTTTAAAATAGCTGAATAAACAGTTAAATAAATACCAGCCTTGTTATTCCAGCCTGGAACCTTCTGAAGGACAGATGGCGCCACTGCAAGTCTCCACCGTATGACAGGTCTGAAGATCTGACTGATCATCAGTGACCGGGCACACACTCTGTGTGTGTGTTTTTTTTTTTTTCTAATTGTGGCAGGGATATGCCGCCAGCACGGTACAAGTGAATCTCAAGGGGTGATCGGTTCACAGGTCTCGACTCGGTGTTGTCACGCTGTACGGCCCGATGATCAGCTGAGATTGAGATGATTAGACCGTGCGATCGTACATCATAGACTCCTGCAGCCAGAACTGCTTAGGGATAAAAGCGTTTGCCAAATGTATTGTAATACAATGTGATGTAAATAGATACGACGAGGAGGTTTTTTTTTTGTTTTTTTTTTTTAGAACGCGTGAAAATAAAAAAAGAATACAGTTGTGATCCACTGAGGAGGAGGCGAGATGCTCAGATGCTCACAGTTTCTCTCCGAGACACGATGAGAAAAATACTCGGCAAACAAAAACTCATTTCCCTGAAAAAATTTGTGCCACTTGCGATCAGACACGGAAAAGCCGAGCAAACGACGACGACGAGTATGGACCAGGAAAATGTCTTGACGGATTTTCCGCACTGTGGAATCATGGTTAATATCACGTGTCCTTAGGGGAGCCCAGGGGTGATCAGGAGGTGATAAATGCGTCTTATTATCCTGTGTACACTATGTGAATTGAGACGCATGGCTCAAGTTAAAATTTAGGCCAGATTGCCCATCGTCGCACAACAAAAATATCACACAGTGATTTTGCAGAGCTTTAAGGGATTGTCGTAACTTAACATTTAATATTTGGCAACGATTTAATGTTTCAAATTGGTCAAATACCAAATACCTAGGTCAATTTTCTTGAAAAACAAATAAAAAACATAAAAATAATTGGATGGAACACAGTAAGTAGGTTATCCCACTAATCCTGAAAGAAACAAAAGAGGAAAATAAGAGAAGTTCACCTCTGACCTCTGCCCAGGGCAGGGGCAGTAGTCTCCGCAACTGGCGCCCAAATCACATCGCACCTGTGGGTGGTGAGTCCACTGCCCTAACCAGGATTACAACTTGTCCAGTTGAACCCTGGTTCGTCACACTACCAAAGACAGATTGTCCTCTTGGCCAAAGTCAAGGGCATCGCTAAGATGTTTACCACTCAAACATGGCGTCATTCATAGACGATACGTAATCAGCCGGTCACATGACCACACCCATCAGTTGCTTGTCATCCGTGCAGTAAATGGTCTTTAAAGCCGCTCGTCTGATGATGGTTGCCATTAAATTCCACTCAGTGTTTTAAGGTTACTCACAAACACACATTAAACTCATCACACCACATTAGACAAATGGCTTTTTAATTTCACTCCTTCTTGAAGGAACCCTTTCCACACGTGTCGTTATCTTTTCTCCGGATCGTTTATTATTTTCCAGGTTTTTTTTTTTTATTTATTTTCCTCAATTTTCCTTTCTTTTTTTAAAGATTATCTACACAGTTTGAGTCTGAACTATTTCTCTTATCACAATCACACGGTGTAAAAATTCTCCCGCAGCATAATCGACACTGATGTTTCCGCCTCGCTCTGACGGGTTTCATTTCTTTTTTTTTTTTTTTTCCCCTTTATTTGTGCCAATATATACAGGATTATTATTATTTCCATCTTGTCACATTAATTTTAATTCCAGGCGGCTCAGCCTCCACATTCTGCTCGTGTTTGAATTATTAAAGGCTGGATTTCAGGAGGGAGCTGAGACGTTTGTGGAGATCACATCCATTTCTTAATACTGCCCCGCAGGCATTCTGGGAAAACGAGGCGTCAGCCGCTGCCACCCACAAAGGGCGACGACGCTGCTGCTGCTGCTGCTTTGGAGCTGAGTTTAATGTTAGCACTCGCACTGACCCCAAAACTTTAACAAGTCGACATCTCGGGAGTCGTGTGGCAGAAGTATCTTTGGAAAAAAAAATTGTCAAAATCTTTAAAACACATAAACAAAACAGTGGCATCATCCCAATGTTTTTCTGTTTGGCCACCGCTGGTCTAATCCTTAGTTTTAAAAATCTGCGATTCCATGATTTCGTGTACGTGCTCAGAATAGTGTTCCAAGGATATCGTAACATTAATAGTTAACTATTGTATGACATCATTGGTTCTCAGAAGTTCAACCTCAGGGTTATAATAGTTTTGGATTTTTCAGTCTAGTTTCGTTTTAGTTAGTTTTGCCTTTTAGCACATTAGTTTTAGTGAGTTTTAGTTATTCATAAAAGCAACTAATTTAGTCTTAGTTAGTTTTAGTTTTGTCCAAAATGTTTAGTTTTAATTAGTTTTAGTTTTCGTTTTAGTTTTTCAAACAAAGACGAAAACGAAGGGTAGTTCATTTCTAATTACAGTTAGTTTTGTTAGGACACATTTTCGTTTTAGTTAGTTATAGTTTTTTTTTAATTTAATGATCGTTTAGTTTTCAGTTTCAGTTAACGAAGAGTTTTTTTCAGAGATCGTTTTCGTTTTTTCCTTAGTTTTCGTTAACGATGATAACCCTGGTTCACCTCTGGCAGAAGATAACATTGAGTTTGTCACGCCAAAAATTCCAATAAAAGATTCTTTTGAAGGCATTTTAAATTTTCCAGCGCAGTAATTCAACTCTCCCTTTGACGACAAGAATGGTCTTTACGCGAGGACGAAACGGAAGTGATACCTGTCTGCTGTTTGGATTTCTAAAGCGCCACAGCAGTGAGAAAGCTTGGAGAACTAAGCAGATTTAACAACCACGGGCCGCGTGGTCACATGAGGGAGGCTGGCGGTCTACGACGACAGAGGGAGGAGGGAGGAGGAGAGAGGAGGGAAGAAGACCAGATGAAGTAGAAGAATGAGGAGAGACAGAACAAGAGGAGAAGAAAAATGTTTTCTTCTGCTTTGCCTTGATCTCAGATCTGCAGTATGACAATGCAAATGCCTTCATTGTTTCTATTACGACTGCATACAGCTGACATGCCAACGCTAGGCTAATCCACTTCTACCACCAGGTGCAGCTACAGATCACATGACACGTGCTGCTTTGTCTGCAGCAAAATCCGTGAGTCCCAACGACCGTGTGGTGATACACTAAGATGCTGTGAGGGAAAATATTTTCTTTATTTGCTCTGAGTTTTATTTATTGGTTTTTCTTTGTTTGTCTGTGGCCGTGACATGAAGAACAATTAACCCCTAAAACACTCCTCAGACGCAAGAATCTTTTTTTTTTCAGTGGTTGCCACAGCGAAAAAAATATTTCCCATCTCCCCGTGTCCTCTGTATCTTCTACTCTGTCTCCAACTACCTCCATGTCCTCCCCCTCACTGCATCCGTCAATCTCCTCTTTGTCTCCTACCTGGTAGCTCCGTCTCTAGGATCATTCTTCTGCCAATGTATCCACTGTCCCTCCTCTGAACCATCTAAATCTGATTTCTCTAGCTTTTTCTCCAACCCCAAAATAGTTTCCGTTAAAGAAGATCCACATACTTCTTTCTTCAATTCCTGCATATGTCCATCATTGTTCCCTTGTCCGTTACCAGGTCGCGGGGAATCAGCAGTCTCCACGACCAGCACACAAATCACACTGCACCATCCTATGAACCTTCCACCAGGTGGTGAGCCCACTCGAACCACTAGAAGGCGCTAACCACCCTAACGGGGATTGGATGTTGCTCTAAAGTTCCACACTAAAAAAAACGACTCTGGGCCGCTGTGCCAGTGGGTTTAATACTTAGTAAGTAAATAAAAAGTACATCAAATACCTAGTAAACGCTTGTATTTTTTACGACTTGTATTTATTACTGCCATTTTTCTCTAAGATTCTTCTGATATAAAAAATATACTACGGCTAAAAAAAAAATATTTAGAGGAAGAAGAGCAGTGTAAGCTGCTTCTAGACCTGTTTTTGCCCAAATACTTGGAGATGTTGAACATGTCAATAAAACATGTTGGAAGATCAGTCCCAAGACTGTTGTCAGGACCATAACTGAGATGATCTCGAATGTTTTCATCGCCAATTTGACAATCACAAAAAAGGTTGAGCAACTGAAAAAAAAAAAAAAAAAAAAAAAAGGAATAACATCCTCCTCCTGCTGCTGCTCCTCCTGCTCCCCTTCTTTTCTT
>JAFBJS010001774.1:0-21335 GCA_016785265.1 Paraplagusia blochii | reverse complement strand
ATCAAAAAAAAGGTGGACAAACAAAAAAAAAAAAAAAAAAAAAAAAAACAGGAATAACATCCTCCTCCTGCTGCTGCTCCTCCTGCTCCTCTTCTGTTCTTGCCGGATCTAATTCTGTCATGAGTACAGCTCCTTCTCCTGCTTTTCCTCCACTGTTCTCTCTGAATCTAATTCCGTTATCTCCATCTACAGCAGCTTCACCCCAGGCTTTGGCAGCTGATGTTAAACGCCAGCTTCTCCTCCCTCCTTTAAACAAACAAAACAAACTCATACATAAATAAAGTAATGAACTAAACTGCTGCACCAGCTGCAACTGAGACAAATACTGATTTAGCATGGAGAACACGGACGCACTGTGTAACACACACACACACAGATGTAACTTCACTGTAGTTTAATCGCTGTTATAAAGGTGAGAGGGTTTAGCTTGGTGTAGTTTAGCAGCGATGTCTGTAACAGACCTGTAGAATCCTTTAGCTAATATAATATAAAAACAACACACACGCTAAGATTAATGTAATAAAATACAACGTTAACCCAGTAGTAATACTGTCATAGTAAAAATATAATAACAATTATTCTAAAGATTGAATTCCCCCAACAACGAAATGCACAGCAATAATTATGTTCTACTAATCTACTAAGAATACAAAAATTAACCTATCTATCTATTACTAACTTGGTAAACCACTAACATTCACTGTTCACTCTTTAGGTCTTACATATCTACCTATCTATCTATCTATCTATCTATCTACCTACCTACCTGCCTGCCTGCCTGCCTGCCTGCCTGCCTGCCTGCCTGCCTGCCTACCTACCTATCTATTTATCTATATACCTACCTACCTATCTATCTATCTATATACCTACCTACCTACCTATCTATCTATCTATATACCTACCTATCTATCTATCTATCTATCTATCTATCTATCTATCTATCTATATACCTACCTACCTATCTATCTACCTACCTACCTATCTATCTATCTATATACCTACCTACCTACCTACCTATCTATCTATCTATATACCTACCTACCTACCTACCTATCTATCTATCTATCTATATACCTACCTACCTACCTATCTATCTACCTACCTACCTACCTATCTATCTATCTATATACCTACCTACCTACCTACCTACCTATCTATCTATCTATCTATATACCTACCTACCTACCTATCTATCTACCTACCTACCTATCTATCTATCTATATACCTACCTACCTACCTACCTACCTATCTATCTATCTATCTATATACCTACCTACCTACCTATCTATCTATCTATATACCTACCTACCTACCTACCTATCTACCTACCTACCTACCTATCTATATACCTATCTACCTACCTACCTACCTATCTATGCATCCATCCATCCACCGTCCTATGAACCTTCCACTAGAACAATGGTTCTTAACCTGGGTTCCATCGAATCCTAGGGGTTTCCGTGAGTCGGTCTCTGGGGTTCGGTGGAGCCTCTGCCATGGAGGTCAAGACACCGCAGAGGTCAAGACACACCGACTCACCCTACTAAAGTAGGGTTCAGAGAATGGGCATATGAAACTGGTGGAGTTGGGTAGCTCCAACAAGGTTAAGAACCACTACACTAGAAGGAGCTAACCACCCTAACTGGGATTGGATATTGCTCTGGAGTTCCACAAAAAAAAACAAAAACAGACACTCTGACTCTGGGCCAAAAGCCAAAGCTCTTTTATATTAGAGGAGAGGCATTTTCATTACGCTTTAATGATTATTAATAATTCAAAATATTTGTTTTAAAAGCACTTCAAATTGTAGTAACAAAGGTATTTTCTAACGTTATTGATACGATGTCAGAGGGTTTTAGTAAGGCAACTAGACATCTTCATCCTTATCCATTGCTGTGTTGCAGGGGGCGTCAGTCTCCACCCCTGTCGCCCAAATCCCACTACTGCTGTGTCCACTGGAGGTTATGTGCATCTGGACGTTGCTATGATCACAGCAACTCAGTGGCAAACCTGGCAGCTGGTGGATTAGAACCTGAAGCCATATGAACCCAAGTCTTCCTCAACCACCAGGCCATTACTGTCGCTCCAGTTACCTTGTCTTCAAGCCTAATAAAGCTTTCTTTATGTCAGATTTTTATGTTGTTGACACTTTCTCTAGACTCGGGTCAGGTTCAAGAAAAGGCGGCCAACGTGAGGCTGGAAATAACCTCCGTTACCGGTAGACAGAAACTAGTGTCAGGTTCTTTCCGATCGGGAGCAGGAGTCTGGAATACAGCTCCGGGGCGAGGCTTTTATTTATGCTGCTTGCAATAACAGTGTGAGCGCTGGCAGATTGGAAATGGCACTCTTTTTAAATCACAGTTTTAAATACCATAATAATTAATCACTCTCACTAAGAGAGTGTAAAAATTACAGCTGACTGCAGACCAGCTGCCACTGGATTAGTCAGAGGCTGGGAGATTTGCACCACTCGCTTTTCTACGGCTGTCGTTTCAGTCTTCTGCGTGCGTGCGTGCGAGTGTGTGTGAGTGTGAAGAGAGTTGAAAATACACCTACAGCGGCTCACACACAGCTCACACATCCTGTACAGTAATGATGCAGTGTTAGAATACGAAGCAAAGAAAAAAAAAAAAAAAACACCTAGAAAAACCTGCAGTCATCACTGAAATGACTGTGAGCTCAGAAACAACAGTCTCTGCACGGAGACTTCTCAGACTTTGGGTTCATTTTGATAATAAATTACAGAAAAAAAAAAAAAAAAAACATTATTTTAAGTCAGTTCACTCATTTCTAGCACAACAGTCAAACTGATCCTCCACCTCCAGCCTATAGTTTGCAGTAATCTGGAGCAAACCAAGTTCATTTTCTTCTCTATCTCAGCAGTGGTGGACTAGTGGTGAAGGAAGCAGACTTAGGTCCACAAGGCTCAGTGTTTGAATCCCCAGCTGCCAGGTTAAAAATTCTTCAATGTATCTCAAAAAAATGAATATCTGTCCCTTTAAGACGCTGATTTCCTGAATGCAACAACCACCTGTTGCCGGTTCAGTCATCAGGAGGACAGAATATTTAAACTCCGCCTCCTCAGGAAGTTAGCGCCAGAGCGTTACCCCAAGGTAACCCTCTACGAGTTAAGAAGACCGTTCCATGTGTTGTTTTTTTTGACTAACGTCTCTCTTTCCGTTTGTTCCTTATCAAGGAATTCGTTGGTTTCACAGAATACGGGAGGTTTTCGGGATTTTGGCTTTCACAGGATTCACGGGAGTCTTCACTGACAACTAGGACCGGAGGTGCGCGGATCAGTGGTTGCCGAAATTTGGGACAGCGAGTCACTTGGAATGAACTTCTGCTCATTCTTTTCTGACCTGACGCATCTGGATCCAGACTTTACAGAATCCAACAACAAATCTGTGCAACTCGAGCCTCCTGTGACAGGTGAGCAATCCTGGTGAAGAACCGATGATTGTTGAACTCGTTTTGACAATTTTGTAAAAAAGTAGCAATTATCACAAATAGAGGTGGCAGCGGTGGTGGCCCGGCACAGACTGCCAACCTGTTCCAGAAGGGTCACCGTGGCGGCAGAGTTTTTGTTCCAACCGCGCAGTAGCACACCTGAGTTTACAGGTTAAATCAACTGATCGTGGTCATCAGAGACGTGATTGGTCGAACGATGCGCTCTCGGATGGTTGGAGCAAAAACCAGCAGCCACACTGACCCTTTGTGGAACAGTTTGGACATGCCCGGCCTAATAATTTAGGATGTAGACTCGGGTCCAAAAGGCTTCAGGTTCTAATCCACCAGCTGCTAGGTTGCCACTGCGGCCCCTGATGGCTCACCACCCACAGGAAGGCTCACAATATGGTGCAATATGATTCGGGTGGTGCCAACTGACCCTGCCACCCGGCAACTGACAAGCAAATGAAGATAAATGAATGAATTCCTTGTATAAGATCCTCGTTGTTGGCGTTCAATTCTCTAACAAAGAGATTTTGCTGTGACGTAACATTAGCGACAACAGAGAAACTCGCTGTTTTACAAAACAGTGAAGAAGAACACTGAAATACTGAAGTACAACGGTTCCCCGGTGAATGTTGAATTCTAAATATTATGCAGATTTTTCATTATCACTATCACCATCATTTGGATTAGTCACAGGTAATGAATACTGACATCCATGATAAACTCTCCGGGGTTATCGTGGTGATTTTAAGAACTACCTGTGATAAATCTCTTCATTTGACAACCCTTGTAGTATCTTCATTGGTCGGCAGTGGTTGCAATGTGTGGGAACAATATTAGCAATGAGCAATGGCTGTGTTGTGTTGTTGTTGTTGTTGTCGAACAAATGTCTTGAGAACTGCAGTTTATTGGAGCCTGAAGGTGGTGAACTGAGTCCCCTGGACTGGTCATATTGTTCCCATCTTGACCATGATTTGTCTGTGGCTATGTCTCTCTGGAAGGTTCTGTCCAACAAAGGTGTGGCCCTGGTCTGTTCTTCTTTGATTATTTATCCTCCATGTACACTGCAGCAGAGTTACATCAGCAACAACATGCGCAGAAGAAAGGCTTACAACGACAAACATCTCGTTCTGCAGGGATTGTGAAGCCGGTGAATGTTAAAAAAAAAAAAAAAAAGAAAAAAAAGAAACATCAACACAAAGACCCTGATAGGAACAAAGAGAAAAGCAGGAGAACAAAAGAATTAGAACCAATTGCCTGCTGAGCTTTGACACCGTTCTGAGGCCCGGACTGCGAATCCAGAACACAGCGGGGTAAAAAACTCAACATGTCGGCTTTTGTTTCTCAGAGCGAGTATCTGCAGGGAGTCAAAGGGAGGCGTCATGAAAAGAGACACGAGCAGCAGAAAGACGACCAACAAAGTACTGCCGTGTCATCAAAGAGACGCAGGCGGAAGACGGACGGCACTGTTCAACATCACTGCTGACCTGTAGAACAAGGTTCTGTCAGAGGACGTGAAGGGAACACTGAGAATCATCACTGCCTGGAACATGGTCCAAACATCTCACTCAGATCTTCGGGTTTGATACACGTTTTCAAGATAATTTGTGTTTATGAGGCTACATTGAAGCAGCTTCCAGGTTAAACCTAGTTTTTTTTATTTTGTGCCTTGGACAATCACAACGTAATTAACCTATTTCGCTTTTTTTGTCCTTTCCTGTCTTGCTTTGACATTGACCCACTCTGTGACGGAGCTTTGGACTGTGTTCTTTTTTTATTTCCACTCTTATTGAGCAGTTGCTTTTCTGTGTCCCAGGCTCAGATTTAACTTTTTTTTTTTTTTTTTTTTCATTTCTTTCAAACCTTAGAAATCATTGAATGTTTTCCTTCAGAAAGTGCAGTGAGTAATGCTGCCTCCATCAAAAGGAAAAATGGACAGCAAAGCCAGAGGGGGGAAAGAAGAGTGGTAATCTGAGAGCGAATGAAGAGAAAAGGGACTGAAGAGTAACAGTAGGACAGCGTTTGACAAAAATTGAAAAAAAAGAAAAAAAGTCTTAACTTGAAATAGAAATGGCAGACATGTTCTGAAAAGGCAGAAGGAGTAAAGGAAGGACTTAGAACGAAGCCAATAATGGAGTGTCACACGGCTCCTCCTGACGTTTTAAAAATACCTTTCAATCCTTTTTTTCATACGATTTACATTTTCTCTTTTTGCATAGTTTATAAAACACAGACACACAAATTAAGAGATTTTTTTTTTTTGCCACAGGGCGCAAAGGAGAAGGTTTTAGAGACAATTTAAAAATGTGAGAAGATAGAGGACGTCAGCTGTCAATATGAAGAGACTCATCAGTCATTACAGATATATTGTTACTAAATTATGTATGAACGGGCCGCGGGTGTCCTCGCCCCCTCCACAACACCGAGCAGCAGGAATTTATTAATATCATAACATTTCATGGACATCAATGTCAAATTATTCTCTAGGGACCTTGGTCTGTGAGCTAAAATCACTGACTTTCTGCAGACTTTGCTGTGTGAGTTAAAATCACTGACTTTCTCTACAGACTTTTGTCTGTGAGATAAAATAACTGACCTCCTCTATGGACTTTGGTCTGTGAACTAAAATCAATGGCTTTCTACAGGCTTTGCTGTGAGTTAAAATCACTGACTTTCTCAGTGGACTTTGGTCTGTGAGCTAATATTACAGACTTTGTCGCCTTTGTCTGTGAGTTAAAATCACTGACTTTCTCTACAGACTTTGGTCTGTGAGCTAATATCACTGACTTTGTTGACTTTCGTCTGAGTTAAAATTACTGACTTTATCGACTTTGGTCTGTGAGTTAAAATCACTGACTTTCTCTACAGACTTTTGTCTGTGAGATAAAATAACTGACCTCCTGTATGGGCTTTGGTCTGTGAGCTAAAATCACTGGCTTTCTACTGACTTTGCTGTGAGTTAAAATCAATGACTTTCTCAGTGGACTTTGGTCTGTGAGCTAATATCACTGACTTTCTCAGTGGACTTTGGTCTGTGAGCTAATATCACAGACTTTGTCGCCTTTGTCTGTGAGTTAAAATCACTGACTTTCTCTACAGACTTTGGTCTGTGAGCTAATATCACTGACTTTGTTGACTTTCGTATGAGTTAAAATTACTGACTTTGTCGACTTTGGTCTGTGAGTTAAAATCACTGACTTTCTCAGTGGACTTTGGTCTGTGAGCTAATATCACAGACTTTGTCGCCTTTGGTCTGTGAGTTAAAATCACTGACTTTCTCTACAGACTTTGGTCTGTGAGCTAATATCACTGACTTTGTTGACTTTGGTCTGTGAGTTAAAATCACTGACTTTCTCAGTGGACTTTGGTCTGTGAGCGAATATCACACACTTTGTCGCCTTTGGTCTGTGGGTTAAAATCACTGACTTTCTCTACAGACTTTGGTCTGTGACATGAAACAACTGACCTCCACTATGGACTTTTGTCTGTGAGTTAAAATCACTGACTTTATCAGTGGACTTTGGTCTGTGAGCTAATATCACTGTCTTCTCTTTGTTGACTTTCGTATGAGTTAAAATTACTGACTTTGTCGACTTTGGTCTGTGAGTTAAAATCACTGACTTTCTCTACAGACTTTGGTCTGTGAGCTAATATCACTGACTTTGTTGACTTTCGTATGAGTTAAAATTACTGACTTTGTCGACTTTGGTCTGTGAGTTAAAATCACTGACTTTCTCTACAGACTTTGGTCTGTGAGCTAATATCACTGACTTTGTTGACTTTCGTATGAGTTAAAATTACTGACTTTGTCGACTTTGGTCTGTGAGTTAAAATCACTGACTTTCTCAGTGGACTTTGGTCTGTGAGCTAATATCACAGACTTTGTCGCCTTTGGTCTGTGAGTTAAAGTCACTGACTTTCTTTACAGACTTTGGTCTGTGACATGAAACAACTGACCTCCACTATGGACTTTGGTCTGTGAGCTAAAATCACTGGCTTTCTACAGACTTTGCTGTGAGTTAAAATCACTGGCTTTCTCAGTGGACTTTGGTCTGTGAGCTAATATCACTGACTTCTGTGCTCTTGTCCTCTGACAGCAGATTGTCTACTGACTTGGTGTCGTTAGAACCTAACACAAACCATTGAAACCAGACTAAATCATGAGTTGAGACTAAGTCTGTTTGAGCTCAGATTTATGTCACACTGTCAGATTAATTTTAGTTGAAGTTTTCACTTTAAGCTCAATTTTATTTTTCACAAATAATTGGTAAAACCTGACACGGAGGTCGAGTGTGTTATCTTTGCTCGGGAATTTTTCTGTCCTATTGTTGTTGCACGGTGGATTTATGTCCGTCCAAAGCTTTTGTGAGTAACAGCCAAATCACAGATTGAGTGTGAGTTCCCTGAAGCAATTTGATTTTTTTTTTTTATATATACAACATTCCACCGAAAGTAAGTAATAAAAGTTTGATAGAAAAATATCATTTTCAGTCGTATCAGGACGGCATGAGGTCTGTATGAGTCCGTGCTTCAACAAATGTTTGTTGGAGTTTGCGCCTGACTGTCCTTGTCCACAACATTTCAACTTAAAGGATGTTTTACAGCATATTCCAATTTCTGCTCCACAGACATGTCCCCGCTTGTAGTATTTGTCCAAGTTTCAACACGTATACAGTAAATAGACAAATATATCAAGCCAACTGGAGAGGAAATAAAACCTCCAGAACCATTTCAAGTGATAAAGTCATAAAGGATGAGTCCAATGCATCAGTACCAGAATCTCATGAGATCACAACCACTGATCAAAACCCAGAACTATATCATTGTAATGTTATTGAACATCATACAAATACGAGTCCCACGGCCATTCTCAACATTCAGGTCTTCTTCTTCCTCTTTCGGCGTATCCCGTTTTTCAGGGGTTGCCGCAGCGAGTCAATAATTTCCATCTCACCCCGTCCTCTGTATCCTCTACTCTAACTTCAACTGCCTCCATGTCCTCCCACACTGCATCCATACATATCCTCTTTGGTCTTCCTCTTACCTGGTAGCTCCATGTCAAGCATTCATCTCCCAATATAACTGTCCCTCCTCTGAACATGTCCAAACCATCTCAATCTGTCTTCTCTAGCTTTTTCTCCAAATCTTCCTGTCTGCGTTGTCCCTCTAATCACCTCGTTCCTGATCCTGTCCAATCTTGATCAAAGAGAACCTCAGCATCTTTAACTCCTCCACCTCCAGCTCTGTCTCCTGTCTTCTACTTATTCCTAGTGACCTCTAGTCCATCCATCATGGCTGGTCTCACAACTGTCCTGTAAACCTGTCCCTTCACCTTAGCTGACTCTCTTCTATCACAAATCACTCCAGAGACCTTTCTCCAGTTGTTCCATCCTGACTCCACTCTATTCTTCACCTCTCTTCCACAGTCTCCACTGCTTTAAACAGTTGATCCCAAGTATCTAAACTCCTCCACCTTCTCCACCTCAGCTCCTTGTAACCTCACCATTCCACTGTTTCCCTTTTCATTCACACACGTACTCAGTCTTGCTACAACTGACTTTCATTCCTCTTCTCTCCAGTCCAAACCTCCACCTCTCTAGGTTCTCTTCTAGCTGTTGCCCTCTATCGCTGCAGATCACAATGTCATCTACAAACATCATCATCCATGGAGACTCCTGTCTGACCTCATCTGTCAATCTGTCCATCACCAGAGCAAACAAAAAGGGGCTGAGGGCTGATCCTTGATGAAGTCCCACCTCCACCTTAAAGTCCTGTGTCCTTCCAACAGAACACCTCACCACCGTTGTGCTGTTCTCATACAGTCTAAATACATATCTCAACATTCAGGTATAATTTAATATAAAAGCATCTCAGACAGATTAAATGTGGACCTCAACACTTTAACCTCAGTTAACTCATTCTCATTGAATTTGTAATTAGTCTGACACATGATCAAGTGTTAGCGAAGGCAACCAACAAAAAGTCCTGATGAAAATATTTTGAAGGAGAGCCTTCCACCTCAGCTTGGTCGATTACTTCCTTATGAAACTAGAAATATTGTGTTTCAATGTTTGTACCAACAACTGAACGATATGAACTGTTTTATAAAGGCTGAGATTCAATGAGGTAAAAACATCAATATCACTTAGAAAAGTAAAAGTATATGGGGTCTATGAGTGCTCGGAGGACATGGAGACATTGACACTTTTCTGTGCCAAAAAATGAAAAAAAAAAAAATCAACGAGGAAATAATTGAATTCAGCGTCCCATCACTGCGCAGCGTCCTTGGGCTTAAACTCTTCTTTTTCCACCTAATGTTTTAATTCAACATCTTTGAGTCCCATTAACTGAAGGACACCTCTGACATTACACTGTCTCAGTTATAGTGTTCCTTTTAAAGTACGTCCTTACTCACATTAAGGCCCCCCTTCTCAAACCTCTTCCCTGCAGTATAGTGTTTTAGTTGAGTTTGTTACTTACCTCACATTCCCTGGAGCCAGATATTGTGCATGTGCAGGAACCAGTGCCGTTGCCTAGGACCTCCAGAGCTTCCGGGGAGGCGGCAGGGTTGTAGCTCATGTAATACTCCTGGAGTTGGGAGCTGAGGTTCTGCTCCGACTGTGGACTCTTTTTGCGGCGCTTGCGTCCAACCACCGAGCGCTGCTGCAGCAGCCTGGTGGCTCCTGGGTAACGCCGCCATAGCACATAGATGACTGTCAAGATCAAGGACATGGTAAAGAAGAGGGCCACGCTGCCCACCACCACTTTATGCAAAGTCATGTGTTCAAACTCTGCAGAAGGTCCATAGGTGGGTCGAATCCTGGCTACTGAATCCCTGAGGTCTTTGTTCATGCGGCCAGGGTAGGTCGGATGAGGAACCGGTCTAGGTCTGAATGGTAAAATGGGACCAAAGGTACTGATTGGAGGCATCGGTGAAGAGTTGTCCGTTGGAGGGAAGGTTGGTTCGGCCGTGGCTTCAGAAACCAGTTCTGACATCGGTGATGGCGTTTCTGTCAAAACATAATCAGTATCCTCACATATCATGTGATTTCTCGTGGCTTCCATAATCTTTTCTCCCTGGAGATACTTTGGGCTACTGCATATCATTGTGGTGTCTTTAGTGCCCCTGAAATTTCCCAGCCATGCCACAAGAGGGCATATTCCCGCTCCACAGTCCCAAATGTTTCCAGCCAGGCTGATGGAAGTCAGTGAGATCCAAGCAGACACCGCCTCCTGAGACACGTTGGAAAGTTTGTTGGACTCTAGGTTAAGGACTTGAAGGTTGGGCAAGCAGTGGAACACAGCAGGGTCCAGGGTCTGGATCTCATTTCCTGAGAGATCCAATTTCTGAAGTGTGTACCAAGTCCATGGAAGGCCCTGGTTGACGACCCTGATCCGGTTCCACTGGAGGTAAAGAGACCTCAGGTTGGCCAAACGAGGAAAGAGAAAAAAATTGATCCGAGAGAACTGGTTGTGTTCCAGGTGCAACTCCATCAGCTTCTGTAGACCTAAAAAGGTTGTACGGGTGAGAGCTTTAATTCGGTTGTAGCCTAAATCCAGAAACTCCAAACTTCTGCATTCCAGGAATGCTCGAATCGGAATAATGGATAGGCCGTTTGATCGCAGGTGTAGGTTCTGTAGCTTCCTCAAACCGTGAAACTGCCCCGGCTGCAGAACCTCCAGCTTGTTGTAGGATAAGTCCAGACTGCGAAGGTTGGGAATTCCATGAAAAGTGGAATTGTGGAGAGACGTTATCCTGTTGGAGCTCAGTATCAGCTCTTTCAGCCTGCGGACACCTTGGAAGGAGCGACTATCCACGGTGGAGATCTGATTGTGGTCCAGATAAATCCAGAGCAGCTGACTGAGGTGAGCGAACTGATAGGGCAGCAGGGTGTGCAGATCATTGTAGCGCAGCGACAGACCCTGGCAGCCAATGGAAATGTTTTCTGGAACCTCCAAGAATCCAGACGCATCACAGTGGATAGTTTTCCCCTCACACCGGCAGCTGTTGGGACAGGTGCGCTCTCCAAAGCTGACCAGAAGGGGGGGTCTCGAGAGGAGAAGGAGAAGAGGAAAGAGGGTCTGAATCAGCCGTCCATGATATAGCAGAGGAGCTGAAAGAAAAAGAAGAGAAAATATTATTGGGTTTTAATTTAAATTCATTCACCAAACTTCATTAAATTGTCATAGTTCTGACGTCTTTGCAAGAGCAAGATGGCGCTACGTGAGCAATGCGAGGCTGGTGCAATGGCCCCCACTCATTTTACGTATGTATATCTACAATCTGTTTATAGCACTGCCCCATTTTATTACCATATGCATTACCTGCTTATGGGTTGTCAGAGTACATTTGGTCTATATTGCAAAAAAATGATGGATGGATGCATTTTGTTGCCGTGCACTTGTGGCATGTGACATGTTGTATTCTATTCTATTCTTTTCTAGTCTTTCTTTCCAAAGGAAGTGAAGCCAAAAACAGGTAGAAAGACCAACAGGAATGTATTTATTGCTGAGACCAGGAGGTTTTTTGCTCATCCGTTACCCGTTGAGGGGCCAGCAGTCTCCAGGGCTGCCACCCAAATCTCGCTGCACCGTATCAGCCCTTAATAAATCCTTCCTCCAGGTGGTGAGTCCCCTGTGGGGAGCCAACCACCCAAACTGGGATTTGATCTACCCCAGGAGGAAAACCCTGGAATTCCATAACAATGACAAAGACATTGACTCTGGGCCAGAGAACCACATCATTATAATTATTTAAAATAAAATCCAGACAGTTTATCTAGAGTTTCGTTTTTATGTCCGGAAATGTTGTAAAAATCAAACCTTCACTGTTGTCTACAATGTGGCCACTTTAACTGATTAAACAGTTGGACCTTTGAGAGAGAAATCCACCAGAACAAACATGTAAATTAAGCCAAATCCACTGTTTTTAAACATCAACAGACTTTAACACTCTTTTTGTCTTTCCGTATCCTTAGGGGTCAAAATGACCCTTCTTCCCTAAAATCATTTAGGTTATGATTTTTATAAATTTTTTTAAATAACAAAACCTCGAAGAAGCAACTTGTCAATCACCACAAATTGTGTGAATACCTGAGTTTTCATTCTTCACCTTGGGGACAGACTGCGTTTACTGAAAACACCAGCTGTTGTCACAGCAACAGCTGTAACAGCTGTAAATTGATTATTGTTTACAGTTTAGGAGGTAAACAATATCTGTATAGTATTTCAATAGATCAGAAACATGTAAAAAGGAGGTCAAAGGAGTTTAATTCATTCCAATAAATCATCGATCCATCTTCATCCGTTAATCTGGAGCCGGGACAACATTCGGAGGAGGGAAATCCCTGACTTCCCTGTCCCCAGACACTACTTCCAGCTCATCTCGGAGAATCTAGAGGCGTTCCCAGGCCAGCCGGGGGAACATAGTCACTCCAGCGTGTCCTAGGTCTTCCTCTGGGTCTCCTCCCAGTGGGACATGACCCAAACACCTCCCGTGGTAGGCGTCCAGGGGGCATACGATGTAAATGCCCAAGCTACCTCAAATGACTCCTCTAGATGTAGAGGAGCAGTGCCTGGACTCCGACTTTGATTTGGAGACAATAATTGTAACTGGTTTGGACAACTTATATCGAAATATGTAAAAAAACAAAAAAAATCCCTTTTTTTTCATAATTTTTGTATGAAAGTATAGGAAAAGTTTCAAGTTGAACCAAGGACAACAGGGGGCTTCTATCCATGTGTGTACCGTTAACTACGGCTCCTGCCTCCCTTGGACCGACACAAGTAAAAGAAAACACAAGTGATAAATAGATAATGAAGATAAATCTCCGAGCCTGTGCAAACACTGACCTGAAAAGCTGGTGTTTTTCTGACTAGAAGTCTAATCCTAGTCTAACACCACAGATTCTACAGTAAGAAAAACAAGAAGGCTGATCTTTTTGGCAGGAAGCAGTTATGCCAATGGCTGCATGGCATCGCTTTCTTTGCAATTATTCAAATACTTTTAAAAAGACAAGGTTATAAAATAATGCTGTCGCCTACGAGGCTTAACTCTCCTATTCAGACACGCACCCCTCAGTCTTGCTCCCCCTCTGGCCGTATCATGGAAAGCCCTGCAAAATTCAAACATCTCCCCCTTTCTGCTTGAGGCGCCGGTCCAATCTCCCGCTCAGTTTTCAGCAGCAGTTTGGAACTACAGCTTTTTGCCATTGACAATGGGGCAGGGGGGGGGGGGGGGGGGGGGGGGGGGGGGGGGGGGGGGGGGGGGGGGGGGGGGGGGGGGGGGGGGAGTTAATCGTGTTTGCGCAGCCTGTAATTGTAGTGTCGCCTACGAGGCTTAACTCTCCTATTCAGACACGCACCCCTCAGTCTTGCTCCCCCTCTGGCCGTATCATGGAAAGCCCTGCAAAATTCAAACATCTCCCCCTTTCTGCTTGAGGCGCCGGTCCAATCTCCCGCTCAGTTTTCAGCAGCAGTTTGGAACTACAGCTTTTTGCCGTTGACAATGGGGCAGAGGAGTGGGGGGTGAGGAGCGTGGGGGCGGGTGGCGGTTGGCGGGTGGGGGGGAGTTAATCGTGTTTGCGCAGCCTGTAATTGTAGTGTTTGTGAGTGGGTTGTGGGTTTCTCCGTGCAGATGTAGGAAAGCATTCATTCACAGCAGGGACCCCGTTTCGTGTTCACGGAGTGTATGAACTGAGGGGTGGGATTTGTCATCATTACAGATGCCGCAGGTTTCAGTCTCAGTCTTTATATAGAACAACAGTCGTTTAATGGCTGACAAACACACCTACAATAGGCCTGCTCGAGCCTCCCTCTCTCTCTCCTCTGTGTGCCTGTCAAACATACAGTGCACTGGCTGATGTCACTGGTCCGACATCACTCCATTAACCACTGTGATTAGTACACACCAGGGCTGCTGCTAATTAATCAGTTAGAAAACGAGGACTAAATGAATCTTGGTGTATTTAAACAGACCGGCATGTAGAGAGAGAGAGAGTGAGGAGCTGTACTTTACAGGCAGGCAGCTGTTCACTCCAGATAACAAGTCACTGCAGGTGTACACTGGAGGACCATGTTGTTCGTTAGATCAGCTCAACGACTGACAGCGTTTTCACCATCCTCACCACCGTTTTTAACAACCTCAACTTAACCCTCGTCGTCAAGTATCGTAAGGCGAAAAAAAAGATATAAGGGGGTTCCAGACCTGACCTACTACCGTATTTTCACGACCATCAGGCGCAATGTAGTAAAAGGCGCAGTCTCAGTTTTGTGGGCCATTACTATATTAAACACCTGATTAAATGGGGAGTGGGTTTTATATAAAAGCCACGCCCACACTTCCCTATTTAAAGTTCTCATTGTTTCCTCTTCTATGCCCATCTACAACAACAACAACACAAAAGCATACAAGTGTGCAATTTAAAAAAAAAGTGGGAGCAAAACTACGGCCACACTTCTCCCTTTAAGGTTCTCATGGTATTTATACCATGTCCGCCTTACAACAACAACAACACACAAAGATACAAGTATGCTATTTTTAAAAAGAATGGGAACAAAACCTCTCGCACTTACCCCTTTAACGTTCTCATGGTGTCCTCTACTAGGTCCGCCTTACAGCAACAACACACACGAGTATAAAATAGGAGCAAAACCACACCCAGACTCCCCCCTTTAACGTTCTCTTGGTATCCTATACCACATCCGCCTTACAACAACACAGAAGCATACAAGTATGCTATTTAAAAAAAGAGCGGGAGCAAAACCACGCCCACACTTCCCCCTTTAACGTTCTCATGGTGTTCTCTACTACTTCTGTCTTACAACAACAACACACATAGGGCGCACTGCACTATAAGGCGTGCCACACATTTTGCAGAAAATCTAAGACTTTTCTGTGCGCCTTATGGTAGCATTTCCGTGCCAAAGTTGCAGACCATAAAGTTTTTATGACAATTTCCTTCATTTTAGTCCTTAGACGCACAAGTTTTTCATAATTATTTGTTTCAACCTATTCCAGCATATCTATAAAGCACTGTTCAGAAACCATTTGGTCCACTGTTGAAGACCACAGGGAGAATTCCTCTGTATCAGTTACGTTTAATAAAACCACGGGGACAGCCATGTTGATGGACTCTTGTCATCAGTTAGCTACTGGATTGGTCTACCAAGATCACGTGTAGAACCGTGCCACTGCTCACGGACCAAAATCCTACTATGCCCTGAAAAAAAAATAGTTCTGCATAAAATACCTCACTACAAAGATTGGAACATGGAGTTTTAGCGACAGACACAACAGATTGTGTTGACAAAAGTCGCAGCAAGATGAAACGATAATAGAGTTCACGGCCTACGTTGCATAAACATGGACACATCCATCTTGCACATGACATATCTCAAACTTTCACGTAATTTCGAAAATAAGTATTTCTGACCAAACCTTATATTCATATTTTTGTAACTGGAAACAGACTGTTATTTGGCCTCATGGTTTTTACTGTCACATCTACTCCAGGGTCCACCTCTTGGGCAAGGTGGCGTTGGACTTCCATTAGGGACACCACCTGAAGGAAGGTACGGTACGCTATGATTTGGGTGGCAGTTGTGGAGACTTCTGGTATGGGATATGCAGTTAGAGATGGATGGATTGTTGGACCTTTCACATCCTGGTCACTAACATTGTCATCATTTTTTTAACTACTACGATCATTATCATGGCCTTCACTTTGGGCCAGAGACAATGTTCTTGTGGTGTAAAACCCTGGGGTTCACAAGTTCGAATCCCTGTCAGGGCGGTTGACACCCAGTGGTCTCACCACCTCCAGGAAGGTACACAACGGGGCGATGGGATTTGGGTGGCAGTTGTGGAGACTGCTGAACCCCGCAAACCTGGCAATGGATAAGCGGGCGAAAATGGAATGGATAGATCATCATCACTAGCATCAGCTTCATCATCATTGTTATCATTTCTCCATCAACAAGGACAAAAATAACTCAGGCCGGAGGTAATCCTTCCTCCTTCCTCCCTCCTCACTGAAATCAGATACAAGATCACTTTTGGTATTATTCCAGTTAAAGTTAAAAATCTCAATTTCAAGGCTTTTATCAAGTAATTATGTTGTTCTTGACTACTTTAAAAACTTTGCTTGTCTTGGTCGGAGCAGACTTCCACACTGTTATTTTGAGATTACGTAAATAACCTCAACTAAAACCATTTGGCGAGTGTGGATTTCAAAACGTCTGCTCGAACGCCAGCTCACGTCCTAAAGTGTTTAATCCCCTCTGACTCATCCAGAGTCTGTTTCTTTGATTTTAATTAAAGTATTCATACAATAAAACAGCACAAGACAACATCTAAAATAAAATTTCACTTTATTATAATCAAAAATTAATATAGGAGAGTAGGCAGCTGGATTTAAACGAGCCACTGGCCGTTTGGCCGACAGCCGACACTTAGGGAAAAGCTCTGAGTCGAGGTTGGGAAGCACAGTTATGATAAATCCACACCGTGATATATAACCTGGTTCTGGGGACTTTATTAGTTCCAGTTTCTGCGGATCATTAATTAGAGCATGAGCCGCTGCTGCTGCTGCTGCAGAGTCTGAAAGAAGAGGCCCTTTTTTAGTCTGATACTTTCAACGTTAGAAATCAGTCAGACAAAAAAACAGCTCCGTCCAGGATTTTGGATTAATTTTAGATCCAGGGGGCGCCAGGCAGTGATTCATCCGAACCAACACTCCTAGGTTGTCCGTCCAGCACCGACATTAAGAAAATATAAAAACCTATTTTCTTTTCTCATAAAGCATCAGCGTATTCCTTTACTGAGGGATGTTTTTTGCTTATAGGTCAGAAGGAACAAAAGCGAAAAGATTCCACGGCGGTGACTCAGCAGCGGTGAACAGGATTCAGCCGAAGGCTGGCTGAGAAACAGCGTGACACTCGCCCGAGACCCAGTGGAGGGGTGTTCCTTTACTGAGGCTGGACGAGAGTCTGGTTAAAGCTCAGCAGAAAACACGCCGTAGGCGTTAATGTGGTTATTAAATATACATGAAGGTTTATTACCTGACGAATTAAATGCACACAAAACTAGGAGCAGATAAAAGCATTTTCAGGAAGTACGATGCTGAAACCAAAACTGAAAAGATTTTAGTTATCATCAAGAAATCCTTAGAAAATGGCTGGATATCAGCTCTGAAATGAAACTCAGCTATTTCTGCAGAAAATTGAAGAGAGATTGAATGATTTGTCCAGGACTCTCAGTCTGTACCTACTTATCAATCTACCTGACACGTAGGCACAGACAACAGGGGAGGAGACTAACCCGTCGCACGGCGGTCTAAACCCAGCTCACGTTCCCTATTGGTGGTAATTGGTGATAATGAGAGGAAGAGCTGAAATCAAAAGGATCTAAAAGCGGTGTCGCTATGAACGCTTGGCCGCCACAAGACGGTCACTTTTCTGACACCTCCTGTTTGAAACCCAAAAGGTCAGAAAGATCTTCAAGCCCTCTTCTCATTCACATTGCACCATATTGTGAGCCTTCCTGTGGATGGTGAGCCCGCAAGAAGTTCTGACTGTCGGGAAGGTGCTATGATCAGAGCACCTCAGTGGCAACCTGGCAACCGGGTGGATTCGAACCTGAATCCTTGCGGACCCAGGTCCACTTTCCTTAACCACTAGGCCACCACTACCGACATAGTGAAAGTTAAGAATTATATATACATACAGTATACATATATAAAGATATATAGTCATGGAAAAAAATTATTAGACCACTCTTTCTTTAATTTCTTGTCCATTTAAAAGTCTGCTTCTACTTAATCTACATTAATCTGGACAAATATAACAATAAAAAAAGGCTCATAATTTAATTTAATTTAATTTCAGAGCTGATTTCTGGCCATTTTGCATGGTTTTATTGACAGTGACAAAAAATCACTTCTGTTCCTAAATCACTAGCAATAACATTGTACTGACAAATACAGTGCTTTTAGTCATTGCATGGTTTTGTGTTCATTGTTTCCCCCAGGTGATAAACCTTTAGTGGAACAAGGCATTAAGATGAACAAGGAATTGAAGAAAACAGCAGAGTGGTCTAATCATTTTTTTTCGATGACTGTATATATATATATATATTTATGTACTCAGTGTAGTAGATTTGTGCAGACAACCCCTCTCTCCAGTCTTCTGCCATATAGACAGGGAGATGAAGGAGAATGCGGTGGAGGTGAGAAAGTTTATCTCCCAGGAGAACGCCTAATGAAGAGAGACTTTCACTCTCCCACTAATTGATTACAAGATCATTAAATGTGCCGTGCAGAGCAGGTAGCAGGGCTAGAGCTGTCTATGATCTCATTACATCACATCACTTGGAATGTGTTAGGACAAAAGGAAGGAACGACAGGATGGTGGAGGAGAAGATGGAGGACGGGGAGAAGGAGGAGGAAGAAATGGTAGTGTACCGGAAGAGCTACAGGAAAAAAGTCAAAGTCTGTGCCGTTCGTCTACATTGAAGCTGTCCTTTCATTGATGCTCAACCATCTGTGGCTAATTTATGGCTTTTTTTTTTGATAAAGTTAATGTTCGACTTTACGGGAGAACTAAAAGTCTCTGTCGGAAGAACGTATAGAACAGTTTTAGGTTATTTTATGGCATTTGTTCCCAGGAGGAGATAGAACTTATTCTTGACTCTGCTCACAAACAAGGAGAAGGAGTAAACTTTTACCTGAGTGCACACTAAAACGTGAATCCAGGCGGACGGTAAAAATGCAAAAGTAAAAAAAAAAAAAAAAAAAAAAAGAGAACCAAAAATATATCTTTTCCCCAAACTACCCCAGCCGAGGGTCAGATGGCAACGTTGGCCTCGATGAAATCTCATAAAAGAGCGACAGCCTGGTCCACAGAGGACAGACTGGACTCTGGCAGAGTCAGCTGTTGTCCTCCGCCTGGCTCAGAGACAAGCTGATATTTCATCTGAGTTCTCCCTGCTGCCACTGCTGCAGCTGCCATAACTGCTGTGGCTGCCGTTGCTGCTGTGAGCACTGGTGCACAGGGCTATTACCCAGAGTGCTGCAGCGCGGTGGCCTTCAGCGGCCAGGTCGCACAGCGGGGCCGCTTGGCACGGATGAGATGTATACATGAAAACACAGTGTGTCTGCGGCTTCCTATTAAATGCTCCTACGGTTAGGGGCAATAAATGAAATGGTGGGTTTTTCTCTGCAGCAGCAGCTGTTTGATGTTCATTGTGCGAGAGAAACATAAAAGGCAAATCAACTGTTGCACAAACTTGGGTGAAAAAAAGCTTTTCATCTTTGAGAGGGAGCGGCAGGGATGGAGAGAAAGGAAGAAAAACATGAGCGCCACCTCCAGACTCAGGCAGTTTAACAATCTCAATTCCAACAATGTGTTCACTGATTGATGTCTTACAGACAGTTCAAACGGGAATGGGATTTGTAGTCCAGTCACTCAAACACAGTCAGGTCCAAAGAGGAAACCTTTGAGTGTATATGAAAAGGAGGGGGGGCGGGACAGGAAATGTTTCAAATGTTTCAATTTAAAGGCCTGGACATTTCAATACATCGTAACTCGGGCATCGGTTTAAAGGACAACCTGACATCCAGCTATGTTGTTGTCGTTATTATTATCATTATTGTTATATTGCGGTGTGTCAAGGTTGCCGCTCTGACACATACAGAAAATTGAAAGGGGTTTTGAACTCATAACTTACAAAAACATTTTCAGTTTAAGAATCAGTTTCAGAATAAACTCCAGACCTTGGAACTGATAAAGCAGAAAATACAGTACAGTTCAGTATCAATTTAGATGCATTGCATATTTTATATAGTTGATGCCATAGCGAGACCTTTGCACAAAGTATGTGCAAAACTAAATGTATGGCACAGTTAGAATAACCATCTGACTATTACCTGATTGCTGGCAAAAATGGGTGGAGCTATAAACATGTAGCCCAGGTATCTTTGCTAGCCTTCATTCTGATGATCCATCACTGGTCTATTGTTAAGATTTTCAGATCTGACTAATGAAAAAACTTAACAAGAGGCTGCAGTGTATCTGAGCTAAAATAAATTATTTTCTCCATGGACTTTGGTCTGTGAGCTAAAATCACTGACTTTTCTTTATGGACTTTGGTCTGTAAACTTACATCACTGACTTTCTCTAAGGGCCTTAGTCTGTGAGCTTAAACCACTGATTTTTATAGACTTAGTCTGTGAGCTAAAATCACTAACTTTCTTTATAGACTTTGGTCTGTGAGCTAAAATCACTGACTTACTCTATGGGCCTTTGTCTTTAAGCTTAAATCACAAATTTTCTCTAAAGACTTTGGTCTGTGAGCTAAAACCACCGTCTTTATCTATGGACTTTGGTCTGTGAGCCAATACCATTTATTTTTTATAGACTTGGTCTGTGGCTAAAGCCACTAGTTTTCTTTCTATGGACTTCTGTCTGTGAGCTAAAAATCACTGACTTTCTCTATGGACGTTGGTCTGTTGGCTAAAATCACTGGTAATTTTTTTATAGACTTTGGTCTGTTAGCTAAAATCACTGACTTACTCTATGGGCCTTTGTCTTTAAGCTTAAATCACAAATTTTCTCAAAAGACTTTTGTCTGTGAGCAAAAAATCACTGGTAATTTTTCTATAGACTTTGGTCTGTGAGCTAAAACCACTGACTTTATCTATGCATTTTGGTCTGTGAGCCAATACCATTGTTTTTTTTGTAGACTTGGTCTGTGGCTAAAGCCACTTGTTTTCTTTCTATGGACTTCTGTCAGTGAGCTAAAATCACTGTTTTTTTTACAATGGATTTTTGTCTGTGAGCTAAAAATCACTGACTTTCTCTATGGATTTCAGTCAGTGAG
>JAFBJS010001771.1:30994-44579 GCA_016785265.1 Paraplagusia blochii | reverse complement strand
TATATATATATATATATATAATATAAACTAAGAAGTAACTTAAGTATATTGAAAAAATAATCAATAATAATTGAGACATAATCTACTAATAAAGTCATGGCTGGTCTCACAACCGTCTTGAATCAAACCTGAATCAAGAAGCAATATTTAACTATTTTCTATTTATTTTACTAGATTTTCTTACAATTAAAATCATTTCTGACTGACATTTACAGCAGTGCGTGTTTTGTTCATCTTTGAACAACCTGAATTGGTGTTAATACAGGATAATCATGTACCAGATATACGTAAAGACAAGAATGGTCAGCAGTCCACGGTGTGCAGCGCCTCCATCTGACGACTGGGAAGATTGTTCTAGAAGCTTCCATCAACCTATAAAAACGACAAATTAATATGAGGCGAGCACAAGATTTAGAAAGTAACGAACAACGCTTACGGTATATTCGAACATTAACATAGGTTCAATGAAATTCATTTTTACAGATTATTTTCTGTGTCTTACCTTTAAGCTGTTTCTCCAAATCTACAAACAAAAATGTGGAGCTCGCACTTGTGGTTGCGCGAGAATTGAATACGTAACGTAATGACGGTTTGGAATACGGATACTTCGAAGTGGTAAGTAACCTTCCCACACAATTAAAAACATATAAATATGTATTCTTTTGTCACATTTTATATTAAAAGCTGAAAATGTTATAAATAAATAATTGTAGACTGTTTCTACATTACTTGGGCTTTAGGGGTGTAATGCAGGAGCTTGTAAAATATTATCTTTTTTTTATATTTCTTTTGTTTTTATTTAGCCTAACACGCTATATCGTTTACTGAAAATACCCAAATCAAAAATATCAACTTGATTTCGGCCCTTTATAATATATACTGTATGTTTATATATACATGTTTAAATATATGTAACCGAACCTAGTAGCTTGGGGAGCAGAGCATTTCGATAACAGGTGCCATCTTGGATTAAAAGAACCAGCGACACGGTGAAACTTTGATAAATATTATTCATGTATATTACAGAAAGGTATTTCGTAATATTGGGTAATAGCGTAAGTTTATATACATTGCTTAACCTTTTTGTATTTCCTTGTAAAGATACATGAACACAAGTAATACAAGATTAGCTGTCAAATGGTATTTTTAATCAATTCACACTTGTAGTGTTGTTCTGTTCTTCTTTCTTTGTTTCTTTTTTTCTTTTCTCCTAGTTTGGAACTTATTTACTGAATCCTTAAAACAATCACTAAAAAAAGATAATAAGTTCTCCAAATATAAATAATCTGCCAGCTAGATGATAAACATATCACATATAATTCCTGTTTTTTAAAAAAAAGTTACTTACTGATAACTAGAGAGTCATGCCTAGCTCTGTTGTAAGTGGCTTTAATACATTAATGCATGTTGTTGAAGTTATTGAGTTTGGTGATATTTACATTTGAGTAAATGGTGTGTACTGTGTACCGGGTATACTGTGTACTCTGGCTGCCAAGCACTGACATTTCGATGCCAAACCCAATGAAAATAAATGTGGTCTAAGTCAAAGTCCAAGTTATTGACCTTGTTTTATGGCCAGTATAATCCAATGTAGCCACAGATAAGTTGTTCAACTGTTATTTTTTTATTAACACTGACTGTGAAGCTATTTCTCATGTAACTTTCTCGCAAAGAAAAAAGGCAGTGTATGCAGGTGTGAGCCTCTCCATCTGTATTGTTCCTATAGATTTGATGTGGTCCTCAAATCTGTTTTTGTAGATTTGAGGTGTAGGTGAACAGCTGAGTCCTGTACAAAGGTGTTGATCCTCCTGTGCTGGGCCATGTGTCTGTGTTCCAGTTGTTTGGTCTCAGTGTAGAGGTCTCTACACTCTCCACTAGACTGAATAGCATATATCAAGGAATCCAATTTGTTTCTTGGAGTTTTGTCAACCAACAACAGATCCAGATTTTTTTCAACCAATGAATGAGCCAGGTTGTCTCACGGTATTGTTGTGTTTGAAATGAGCTCTGATATGGTGTTGTTTGAAGATCTTGTTAAGTTTTTCTGAACTCTGCAATGTATGGAATGACGATATAACCCTTCCTGTTGTCCTTCTACTCTGTAGGACTCTTGTTGTTGGTTTAAAAAAAAGTTGACTGTAAGGTTGTGTAGGATTCTTTTTGACAAACTTCATGTTCTTGTCTAACAAAACTCTTTAACCCTCACCATCTCATGACCTGGGTGACTGAGGACTTTTTTACAATAAGGAAGGAAAGCAAACTCCTTGTCTATAGAGACAATGCCACATTGATTAATCCTATATATTTACAATTTTGACATTTTGTGTTGAAGACATTTGAGTATCAGCACCGATCTCTAAACAATATGTTTTAGTGAATATTCTCTCCACTCCAGGTATTCTACAGATCAATGCAGCTGTGCCAGATAGAAATAGAAAACGACATCATCCATTAGAGCAGAGACGCTCTTTATATTCTCCCATAGTTTATATTGATCAGCTGAGGAAAAAAATTCAGGGGACAACATTGTATACTATATACTTGATTCTCAACATTGTTGCTGCTGCTGCGCGTCACTGCTTTGTCTGCAGTTTAATGTTATGAACAACAGGTTAAGTCAACAATTGTTACAGTAAATGGTTTGAACTGGAACATCATCTTGTCTCCATCATCATTCATCGACACATGTCAAGAGAATTCCAACTCAGTCACCAGTAGTAGCCAACCAGGGAACAACGGGGGAAGATGGAAAAGCTGTTACAGAACCCATAAAGAGAACATTATGACAGCATGATTATTTCCTCAACTGACCGAATATCATGGATGGTGTTAAACAGAACAGAGAGGAGGGCGGAGCCAACACGTTAGTCAGATCAGTAAGGAAGTGATCCTTGTTCCCTTGGGTGCGGCTTGAGGATAGAGCTAAAATACACAAGGGAGAAATTAAGAAGAAAACTCAGGTACTCAATGTACAAATGAAAATGATTGACTTCACTAAAGTAAGAACAAAGTGTTTTTAATTTCTAAAATCCTCTCCCTCTCCTCCCCTGTCTCTCCTCATCTCCAACCTTAAACTGAGAAAGTTGAACTGTCATAAAAGGCTGAACTGTCATAAATAGTTGAACTGTCATAAAGTATTTCTACTTGATGTATATTTCCAGACTCCATTTTGACTGCGCAGAACAAAGACAGGACAGGAGGACAGGAGGTGAGTTTTCATTGAATTCAGATCCAATCTGACAGAACTGACCGTCGTGTGTCGTGCGTCCATCAGATTATAAAAGTGTTGATGTTTGACATTGTGATCATTCAGCTGTCAGTCTGTCTCTCAGTATTTCACTCTCATCACGGACATTAACCGTCGATCAGTCTCTAATGTGACGTCAACCTGATCAAAAGGAATGAAAGAATAAGGTTTTTCTGTTGTTTTGAGGTAACAGTCAATTTTTATTTTTGTCAGAAGATGAATGTTTCTGAGAAGAAAGAGGACAGAGACAGAGCTGAGTCTCCAGGACCCAACTGTCTGTCTGTGAAGTCTGACCAGTCCATGTATCACCCTCTAGACTTCAGACCAGGACCAGGAACTACAGAGCCACGGTAAGACCCTCTGGTCCAGACTGTCTCCGGACTGTCCAAATTCTTGTTCCCTTAATACAAATCAAATTAACAACAGTCCAGCTGTACCCCTCGCCCTGGCCACCATGTAGGTTCAGACACTCCACTGAGGGCCCCAAATCATTCATTTTTGTCCCCTGAGGACTGTTGAGGAAGGGGCTGCAGGGATAATTTTAATCCTGATGATGGATTTGTCCATGTTAACAGGTTCATCTCCACAGCCCTAATATAAACATATAATGATAGATATTAATGTCTGTGTCTCTGCTGAGACGTGTCTGAGAGACAACATCTGTGAGGATTTAATACTCAGTTAAGACACTGTTGAGTCAATAATAAGTCAATTATTTTGTTGAGACAACTTAGGAAAAATGTCATTTAATTCACTAGTTTTTCCTGAATTAAAAACTAGAACTTACTGTAATCATTCTTAATTTTCAGTTTCCTCCCTGTGACTTGGGTTTAACTCACAAACACTATATACAAATACATACATATATCTATCTATCTATCTATCTATGTATCTATCTATCTATCTATGTATATATATATATATATATATACACTGTTAAGTCAATTATTTTGTTGAGTAGAAATATGTAGACAACTATGTAGAAAATGTAATTTTCTTTTCTAATTTTTCTGTATGACTGTAATCATAAAAACAATTTTGTGATTTTAGATTTCAGAACAAGGATCTGAGAGCAGAGTCTCCAGGACCCAACTGTCTGTCTGTGAAGTCTGACCAGTCCAAGTATCACCCTCTAGACTTCAGACCAGGACCAGGAACTACAGAGCCACGGTAAGACCCTCTGGTCCAGACTGTCTCCGGACTGTCCAAATTCTTGTTCCCTTAATACAAATCAAATTAACAACAATCCAGCTGTACCCCTCGCCCTGGCCACCATGTAGGTTCAGACACTCCACTGAGGGCCCCAAATCATTCATTTTTGTCCCCTGAGGACTGTTGAGAAAGGGGCTGCAGGGATAATTTTAATCCTGATGATGGATTCGTCCATGTTAACAGGTTCATTTCCACAGCCCTAATATAAACATATAATGATAGATATTAATGTCTGTGTCTCTGCTGAGACGTGTCTGAGAGACAACATCTGTGAAGATTTAATACTCAGTTAAGACACTGTTGAGTCAATAATAAGTCAATTATTTTGTTGAGACAACTTAGGAAAAATGTCATTTAATTCACTAGTTTTTCCTAAATTAAAAACTAGAACTTACTGTAATCATTCTTAATTTTCAGTTTCCTCCCTGTGACTTGGGTTTAACTCACAAACACTATATACAAATACATACATACATACATATATCTATCTATCTATCTATCTATCTATCTATCTATCTATCTATCTATCTATCTATCTTGTTAAGTCAATTATTTTGTTGAGTAGAAATATGTAGACAACTATGTAGAAAATGTAATTTTCTTTTCTAATTTTTCTGTATGACTGTAATCATAAAAACAATTTTGTGATTTTAGATTTCAGAACAAGGATCTGAGAGCAGAGTCTCCAGGACCCAACTGTCTGTCTGTGAAGTCTGACCAGTCCAAGTATCACCCTCTAGACTTCAGACCAGGACCAGGAACTACAGAGCCACGGTATAACCCTCTGGTCCAGACTGTCTCCTGGTCCAGTTCTGTATAAACAGCAAACTCATCTTTCCTCCTTTTGGATTGTGTTGTTCCATATTTTCCACCTCTAGAAGACATTCTTCATGTTTACTGTATATTTATGAACCTAAACCTAAAGTGAATTACTACAGTACTCTGAGAAGGTTTGGGAAATGAGATTATGACAACAATATTAATATTTGTTGTCAATACCCACCCAACGACGGGTATCACACTTCACAAGTATCCCCAGGTCCACCCAACAGGAGGGACTTGAAACACTCCTCCTTCCTCCTCACTCACAGGATATAACTTACTCCCCACTAACAGTTAGAACTGAAAAAGCCTCTTGGATGAAGAGGTGAAACGTTTTCCAAAAAACTGAATGTCCAGTTGCCTAACTAAACTCTAACCTTGACCATGACCTGGATGACTGAGAACCTGCATCGACAATTGTTGTCAAAATGATTATTGTTGACCTCTGCATTAACCCATCACCAAAGTGATCAGTGGTCAGCCCGGGAAGCAGTGTGTGAGGACGGTGTCATGGTCAGAGCATCTCAGTGGCAACTTGTGTTCAGGGCAAATTCTTTGTTAAGAAAACTGAGTTTACAGACTGAACAGACTGACGTAGGTCTGCAGTTCTCTACAGACGACACATAAGAAACACTGAACTGTCATGGGTCAAAACATTGACCAAAATACTATGAGCTTTACTTAAAAAAACTAAAACTATCCGTCATCATCATTATTATTATTATTCCTATTCTAACTGTTAAATGTTAAGTTGACTTAACTTTGATCTAAAGTTTCATGTGAGATCCAACCAGGCAGAAATGTAGAATTTTAGGTTTTACTTCATGACTTTAACATGCCATTTAACTTAGTTCAAACGAACAACCAATCTTTCTGCCCTGGACTTTTCCCCCTGTCCAATTTTTTGACCAATTGTGGCCCGCGTGTCAAAAAGTTTTCCCATGCCTGTTCTAGACCCAAGTCCGGTTCCTTGGCCAACAGATCACCGATGCCCCTATAACTTGTCTGATCTTCACACAAAGATACATTTGTAAATATACCATTTCCATTTGGAATTAAAAAAGATATAGGTAAATCTGAAAGTTCTGTTTCGTAAATTTGTAAATCTGAACATTTTTAGATGGTCTTTGCATGAAATCCACACGTAGAACTACAAGTGGAACCACCTTCTATCTTCCCACCAGCAGATGACAGCAATTCACAAGACAAGAAAAACATTTGATGTTGTTGAAATGGAAGCATCTGTTGGATGGCTGTTATAAACACATTTGTGTTTGTAGAGGTCTCAACAAGGAACTGAGAGCAGAGTCTCCAGGACCCAGCTGCCTGTCTGTGAAGTCTAGAGTCAGGGCAAGACCCTTTGGTCCAGACTGTCCTGGTGTCTCTTGGAGACAAACTGGAAGAGATAGGGTTCTTGTCCTGACACTAATTCAGGTTAATGTGTTTCTTAGAAGAGTGGTGGGTCAGGAGAGCTCAGTGGACCAAGAAGAAAGAAGCAGAGGAAACATCAACTCCACACCTCAGGCTGGACTCTCAAAGCCTTCAGGTTTGTAAATGTTCATTGACATTTTCTCTTCAGATGCTGGAACTGTTTCTCCATGTCTGAGTTTGTTAGAGGAGCTTGTTCATCTGGGTCTTTACTACATTCTGCAGCTGGAAGAATTGATGGATTAATGTTCTGATTTCTTGAGGGAATTCTGTCCACCACTGATATTTAGTGATTCATCTCAGGGTTCTTTTCTACTTCTGATCAGAAATATTGTGTCACTCCATCAGATCAATAACAGGCTGAGTTCAGCACTGACTGATCCTGTATCACTGAGGAGAAACCATAGAAACTAATCTGTGTCTTCTTTAAAATACCAAGGCTTTCCCATAATTCAGTGGTGGTCAGGACAAACTCAGAGTCACATCTTTGGTCTCTGATATTTGGATGACAGAAATGAAGCAGAACAAATATCAGTTTTTCACTTTTAAAAAATATTTCTATTTTGTTATTTGAAATAAAGATCTGCAGAAGGTTGTAGAAGAACAGAAGCTCAGTCTGAAGAGGAGATGTGAATATGTGACCGAAGGAGTAGATGATCCAGAGAGCAGAACTCTCCTTAACAAGATCTACACTGAGCTCTACATCACAGAGGGACAGAGTGAGGAGGTCAACACCCAACATGAGGTGGAGCAGCTGCAGACTGCTGACAAGAAGAAGAAGATCATTGAAAATAATCCTGTCAAGTGCTGCGACATCTTCAAATCCTTGCCTGACCAGCACGGGGCCATCAGAGTGGTCCTGACCAACGGTGTGGCTGGTGTTGGAAAAACCTTCTCGGTGATGAAGTTCACTCTGGACTGGGCTGAGGGTTTGGAGAACCAGGATGTGAGTCTGCTGGTTCTGTTTTCATTCAGAGAGCTGAACCTGATCAGAGATCAGCAGTTCAGTCTTCTCCAGCTGCTCCAAGTTTTCCATCCAACATTAGAGAAGATCACAGCAGAGAAGCTCACTGTCTGTCAGCTGTTGTTCATCTTGGATGGTCTGGATGAAAGCAGACTCTCCCTGGACTTCAACAACATGGAGGTTGTGACTGATGTCACACAGACGTCATCAGTCAATGTTCTGCTGACAAACCTCATCCAGGGGAACCTGCTTCCCTCAGCTCTCATCTGGATCACCTCCAGACCTGCAGCAGCCAATCAGATCCCTCCTAAATGTGTCCACAGGGTGACAGAAGTACGAGGCTTCACTGATGACCAGAAGGACCAGTACTTCAGGAAGAGGACCAAAGATGAAGAGCTGTCCAACAAAATCATCTCACATGTCAAGAAGACCAGGAGTCTCCACATCATGTGTCAGATCCCAGTCTTCTGCTGGATCAGTGCCACAGTTCTGGAGGACATGTTGACCTCAGAGCAGAGAGGAGAGCTGCCCAGAACCCTGACAGACCTGTACTGTCACTTCCTGTTGGTCCAGACAAAGAGGAAGAAGAACAAGTACAGTGGAGGACAGGAGACTGCTCTGTTGGACACAGATTTTCTCCTGAAGCTGGGGAAGCTGGCATTTGACCATCTGCTGAAAGGAAACATCATGTTCTACCAAGAAGATCTGGACCAGTGTGGTCTGGATGTGACCCAGGCCACGGTATACTCAGGAGTTTGTACTGAGATCTTCAGAAGAGAGAGTGTGATCTTCAAGAAAACTGTCTACTGTTTTGTCCATCTGAGTGTTCAGGAGTTTCTGGCTGCAGTCTACTTCTTCAACTGCTACACCAACAGGAGGACACAGGTACTGCAGGACTTCATTTACTTAAGTATATATGACTTTTCACTGAATCAGTTCCTCAATGAAACCATGATGAAATCCCTCCAAAGTCAAAGTGGTCACCTGGACCTGTTTATTCGCTTCCTTTGTGGTCTGTGTCTGGAGTCCAACCAGAGGATATTAAAAGACCTGCTGGGTCAGACACACTACAGTCCAGAGGTTATTCCAAAGATAATTGAAGACCTCAAACAAATGGTCGCTGACAAAGTCTCTCCAGACAGAAGCATCAACATCTTCCACTGTCTGACAGAGTTGAAGGATCAGTCAGTTGATCAGCAGATCCAGAAGTTCATGAAGTCAAAGGACAGGAAACAGGAACTCTCTGAGATCCAGTGTTCAGCTCTGGCCTACATGCTGCAGATGTCAGAGGAAGTTCTGGATCAGTTGCACCTGAACCAGTATAACACATCAGATGAGGGGAAACTGAGACTGATCCCAGCTGTGAGGAACTGCAGGAAGTTTCGGTGAGTTAGTGATCAATCACTATTGATTAGTCAGTAAGTGTTGGTTCAGTTCATGGGTCATGTTGGTTAAAGGAGAAGTGCAGTGAATGTCCTCAGGTACCTGTGTTGGTCCAGGTCTGTCTTTATGACTCAGTGATTGAACCAATGATCCAACACAGTCAGAGATTTTTCTGCTGTTAAAAACAACCGTTTGTCTTCAAACATGCTCAGAATATCAGTACAAGTTCAGTGAAACATGAAGCTCTTTGTTATGACACACTGCTGTGAATCCTTTACTCAGTCATTTTACTGCAGTATTCAGCAGACATCAACACACCTTTGTCTCTTCCAACACCAACATGAGGAACAGGAACAGATATTTCCTCCAAAGAACACTTCTTTGATATCAATGGATAGAGCTCCTTGTGTGTCTGACCAATTCTTATTTACTGTAAACACATTAAAGTATAGAGATGATCACTGATTTAATTGGAACTTCAGGAAAAACCTCAGTTGATTTATTCTGCTGCTTTAATCAAAGGTTGTCTGTGAAAATGTTGAAAAAAGTCATTATTTTAGGTCAAAGATTTAGTTGTCAAAAGCTTGATTGTTTTTCTACTCACTCTCATCTTATTTATAAAAAACAAATACTTTTTACCATTTTTACCACCGAATATATATTACTTATAGTTAAAGTCCATGCGCCCCCTTGAGGTGAGTCAGAGTACTGTCTGTTGCTTTTTTTTCTGCTCTTTATTTTTTGATCAGCAGGAACAGTTCTCTCCCACAGACATTCACATACTGTAGAGCAGTGCTTCTCAAACTAATGCTGAGGGGGGCGCGTTAGCCCTGGGGAACAAGCTTTTTTTTGCCGTACTACAAGAAAGTGTAATTGCACATCCACTCCAGTAGTTGGCAGTGGCGCTCTCATTGACCATTGTGCTCAGCGTGTATTAACTCTTATGTAGGTCTGTTTTGGAACGAGCTGGCGATGTTAAGTGCAGAAAACAAACCCGTCGACATGGAGAAATTTTTAACAGGGATGAAAGAAAGGCGGAGAGAAACGAAGATAGTGAGTCAAAAGAAAGTCACCGTCTGATGCGCAAATATGACGAAGCATATGTAGCGCTTGGCTTCACTGTGACCACAGTGGGAGAAGAGGAAAGACCGGAGTTTCAGGCAAATTGATGCACTTAAAATATTTTCTTTTACAGACTAATAAATAATGTTAATAAAGTTATTCTTGTAAGTTGAACTATATCTCTTTCTTTTTGTTTTCTTTATGTTAACAAGGATACGATGTTATGCAGAGGTGTAGCTAAAACTATTTTATAGACAAATGCTATTATTTATAGTTGCGGTGGGGGGGTGTGTGTGGGGGGGTGAATTGTTTTCTTCTTGTTGGGGGGGGCGCAACAGAAAAAGTTTGAGAAGCACTGCTGTAGAGAGTCGGGTTGGGGAACAAAGTTCCAGAAACCATTCATGTGACCCAGTCTGGATTTGATGGACATTATTCTTTTGTTATCATCATCACTTTGCAGCATAGCAATAGGCATGTACACTACATGTAAACTACAGACATGGCTGATTGGCTGAAAAAACTAGGCTAATATGTCAGTGTCAGGTTGCTCCATCTATTGTGATTCTATAACAACATATCAGAATTGACATATTTCAAAGTCTAATAATTGCTTTATAACTCCAGGCATAGCCACCTGCTGAAAGGACAGCTTCCCAAAGATACACCAGACCATGATGGATGTTCAGTCTCATCATCCAAACACAACAATAACCATGAGATGGACAATGAACAATGGATTTGTTCATGATCATTCATCTATTCATGGATCAATGGATTTTGAACATTTTTACCAAATTTATGGTATGGGAGGAATTGTGTGTCAGGAAGTCAGGAGTGGCAGAGAAGTATGTCAGATTGGTGCAGCATATGTATGATAACAGCACAACAGTGGTGAGGTGGAGCTGAGAATCTGACCATTTGAGTTGACTTGGACTTTGATTGATGTTGTTGATTACAGCTGCTAACAAACAAACAGCTGTGGTCTGAGTGAAAGCAGAAGATTCTGGGTTCACTTGTTCACTGGTCGACTCCACTTTCTGTGTTTTCAGTAGAAAACTAACCTCCCAGATGTTTTGATGTTGGACTGAACCAGAGTAGATGTTCATCACATGACCACACCTCTCTCACACCTTCTTTGGGATAAAAACCGATTTGATTCTGACAGATTTCCTATTTTCTCTCTTCACAGACTGACTGATTGTCAACTCTCAGAGACTCACTGTCAAATTGTGGCCTCAGCTCTAAAGTCCAGTCCCTCACATCTGATAGAACTGGACTTGAGCGAAAACTTCATGGAGGATCCAGGAGTGGATTATCTGTGTTCTGGACTGAAGAGTCCACACTGTGGACTGAAGAGTCTGAGGTGAGTTCACTGACTGAAGCTGCTGTTCATTGATTTGATTGACATTCCAGTCATTTAGTCCAGAGATGAATCCAATCCAGTCTCTGACTGGTCCTGGTTTGACTCAGTTCTTTAGACTTGACTGGGTCAGATGTTGAAGCTCCTGCTTCATCACAGCCTCTGATGGTGTTGAGTGTCTGTTGGCGACTGAAGCTGACTCTCAGGTGAAGCTGCTGACTGGACTTGGATCAGTCCAAGCTGCTGAGGACTGAAGGATGGGCTTCAACACAGGGGCGTGGACCCAGTGATGGTCCAGCCTCTGCTATTTGAGGAGTTTGTCTACAGTTGTTGACTGTGACTGTGAATGTCACAATCTAATCAGTGAATATGGTGGAAGAGGTGGAAACAAATCCTTTCAGATTTCTTCAGTCTGTTTGATAGTTTGTTACAAGTGGATCATTGGCTCTAACCACATTTTAGCAGAGGGGCTCTCACTTTTCTTCCAAAATTGTAAAATTAGTTTCTTTGCTTTTTACCATATGTGATAAAAATGTTTGTTAGGGTTTAGGAAGTGGGTTCAACAAAAGAAAAACTTCTTGTGGACTCACCACCCACAGGAAGGCTCACAATGTTGTTAAAGAGGATTCTTACAAGAGAGAAGTCGTGAGGTCTGGAGTCAAACGTGAGTAGACAGTAAGCAGTGATCAAGAGAACAGAGATTATTCTATTTAAAAATTCATAATCCAAAAATGAACGTCTCCGTAAATCTCTGTGATCTATGTTGGACAGTGAAGCTCCCCAACAATTCTCGTGAATTGAATCCTCAACAGAACTTCTCTCCTTCCGTGAACAAGTGCATCAATAATGCAGGGAGAGAACAATCAAGCAAAACAAGCAGTCACAAACAGGAATGAAATATTTTTGTAAGTCAACAAGCGTAGAGTAAAACCTGGACCATCGTGAGATAACACTCTGGCACTAACTTCCTGAAGAGGTGGTGTTTCGTCAGTCAGACGTCAGTCCTCTGATGATCAAATCAACCCCTTAAAGAGACAGTACACGACCCTCCATGCACACATTCACATAACGGAAAACACTTAGAAATCAACAAGATACAGACAGGTCCCCCATTCTCCAGGCCTAACTAACATGGTGCAATGAGATCTGGGTGATGCCAACTGCCTCTGTGACCCAGCAACAGACAAGCAGAAAAAGATGAATGAATGATACTCCTAGAACCACCAGAACTGGGTCAGGTTTTAATGAGGTTTTTAAAATCTCAGATATTGAGTTGAATATCTGGACAGAATGAATTAGAATGGTATCACCTTAGGCCTGAGAAAATAAATGAAGCAGAGAGGCTTTATCTACCATACATTTATCACACAGTGGAGAGACGTCTGAAAACACTGTGTTTTTCTGATATGCAGTCTATGGGTTTTTGGAACTGAATGGAGTGTGTCTTGTGTCAACAGAGCATTAATGTATGTTCTTCAAAGCATCTTGTCAGATATCAGTTATTCCCACACCAAACTCCTGGGGGTTCTAATTCCCTGAGTAGATGGCTGGCTCCCCCTTCAGGTGTAAACAGTTCATCCAATCTTTTAGTTTGAACACTATCCAACATCTCTATCTCAGGGAGGAAAGGAAAAAGAATTAGAAGTTAAGTTTAGTGGTTGCCACAGCAAGTCAACATTTTCCATCTCCCCCTGTCCTCTGTATCTTCTACTCTTCTACTCTAACTCGCTGTCCTCCCTCACTGCATTAATCAATCTGTTCTTTGTCTCCGACCTGGTAGCTCCATCCCTAGGATCATTCTTCTACCAAGGTGTATCCACGGTCCCTCTTCTGAACATGTCCAAACCATCTCAATCTGTCTTTTCCATCTTCTTCTCCAAACCTTCCTGTCTGTGTTGTCCCTCTAATCACCTCATTGTTGATCCTGTCCATCCTTGTCTCTCCTAAAGAGAATCTTAGCAGCATCTTTAACTCCTCCACCTCCAGCTCTGTCTTCTGTCTATTCCTAGTGTCTTTAATTCATCCATCATGGCTGGTCTCACCACCGTCCCTCCACCTTAGCTGACTCTCTTCTATCTCAGATCACTCCTGACTCTTTTCTCCAGTT
>JAFBJS010001771.1:0-24783 GCA_016785265.1 Paraplagusia blochii | reverse complement strand
TCTTTCATCATCCTCAAGGCAAATATTGCATATGTGGTACTCTTTCTCAGTATAAAATTTTACTGTACTATACTGTTCTCAAATCTCTACCTCCCTCCTCAACGTGGCCTCAACTTCTCTTTCCCAGATTTCATTGTATGGCTCATCAACTTTATCGCTCTATAATTGTTACAACTCTGCACATCAACCTTCTTGTAAATTCGCACGAGAACACGTTTCCTCCACTCGGGGCCTCAGGGTTGATCCTCAATGCAGTCCCACCTCCACCTTAAAGTCTTCTGTACTTCCAACAGTACACCTCACCACTGTTGTACTCTTCTCTTGCATATCCTGCACCAAACTGAATGTCCAGTTGCCTAACTAAACTATTTTACCTCGATCCTGCACCAATCTAACATACTTCTCTGCCACTCCTGACTTCTTCATACAAAACCACAATTCCTCCCTTGGCTCCCTGTCATAGGCCTTTTCTAAATCTACAAAAACAACAATACACCTCCTTCCGACCCTCTCTGCAACAGTAACAGACCATACTCACGATGCAAAATATGGTATAAAACCAGCAAATGTAACCAAGGCAGACTTCCCCATAAAGTACCATGTAATGAGATATTTCTCAGCACGGAAACTAGTCGGCAAGTTTTAACTGCAAATGTCACAGTAATTGAACAAGAGCATCCATTGAAGGTTTAGCAGAGAACATTGTTTGATGATCTGGATATTTCTTAATATTAAAACCCAGACCTGGAAAACTGTGATGGTGAAAGTTAATGGACTGTGAACCAATAAAGACAATAAATAAATGACAAAACATGTTTGCAAACAGTTGCAGGCAGCTGCAACACAGAATTAGCATCAGGCAGATATATTAATGTTGGAGGGCAATTCAACCGGAGTTATTTTCATTCTGATTAGCTCCATTCAGATGATGCCGCTGTGAGGCTTAATCACAAGTTGGGAAACGAATCCCTGATGTTACTGACGCACTAATGAACTTGATCAGAGGCATCATTCTAAACATATTGACTTCTCCTGTCCTCGGCTGTCGACAGTTCAGATGTTGTCAACTGGGATTTCAATGTCAAATTATTCATTTAATCTACAAACGCTTGATGCTTTTGTGTAAAAAAAAAAAAAATATCAGTGATGGCTTCTTATCAAAAGGGTACTTTTTCAATAACGACATGAATAATGTTTGTTACTGAATGTCTGCACTAAAGGCTAAGACTGTGAACTGAAAAGTCGCATAGTTGAGGTGAAATCTTTCTCGTTGACATTAAATCTGTCTTGGTCACCTGTCTGCAGGCAAAGGCGGCAAGATCTATTTGTTTTGGTGCAGTTTCTGCAAGTGAACTTCCACGGTACAAAAGAAATTTCTGCAATACAAAGGTAGCAAAGGTAGATAGATGAAGATTTACTTTTTACTTTCACTTTTCCCTCTCCAAATACTGCCCAAAGCCGGAGCAGAGAGACGGAACATTTTCAAAGACAAACATTAGAACCTGTCAGTGGAGGACTGTTCCGTATTTTTTTTTGTAATATAGCAGTGAAATGTTGTTGGCTGGATGTTTGGGAAGTTGATGGTGTGTATGCACCTGTACAGCCTCAGGTCACAGTGTTTAATCCCCACATGGCCAGTTGTTGATTTACGGTTGACTTTGTTTTCAGTGTGGGTTCTTTTCACGGAGCTTGAAGTCAAATTTTCCAACTCTTCATCCTCTCATACGTTGCTGGGCCTCCACGACTTACACCCAAATCACACTGCTCCACACTGTGAGCCATCCTGTGGGTGGTAAGCACACTGAAAGTTATCTGGGTCGGGACGTTGCTTTGCTCAGGAGCGGCCTAGTGGCAACATGGCAGCTGGTGGATTAGAACCTGAAGCCTTGTGGACCCAGGACAACTTTCTTAACAGCTAGGCTGTAATATGAACATTAAGTAGTTAATTATGTCTTTTTTTACACCAGTTGACCAGAGATTGGAGAAATGTAAAAATGAATTGTATGGTACACACCTAATTTTTGTGTAATATACATCTATGTCTTGTTTGTCCATCCGTCCGTCTACCTCCCTAGCTAGCTAGCTAGATACCTATCTATCTATCTATCTATCTATCTATCTATCTATCTATCTATCTTCTGTCTTGTCTTCCCATCCATCCATCAGTCAGTACCTAACTACCTACCTAGCTAGCTAGCTTGCTACCTACCCACCTCCCTATCTATCTATCTATCTATCTATCTATCTATCTATCTATCTATCTATCTATCTATTCCAGATAAATTATGCTGAATCTTTGGGAATAGGATTTCCAAATAATCCTAATGTGAAGCATTGAGTGACATCTTGTTGTTTGAATGTTTCTATCTTTGTTTTTGGATAATTCCTTGACACTTCAGAGATGACATGTTTTTGCATACATCCTTATTTTCGTTATCATAGTTCAAAAAGGCGTGAAGACCAACACTGAAGAAGCTTCTTGTCAGCACTGGTGTTCACAAACCCCAGACTGGGGAACCCCACTGGGTTCCTGCTTCATATTTAGCCCTGATCTTCAGCCCACTGCTGGGAAGACACTTGCGGTGAGAATTCAAATGCAGGTGTCATTTATGAGTCACATACTGTATATGTGTATATATGAATACAACATGTTGTTCTCATGGAGGATTTTTAGTGGAACTGAGTCTTTCAACGTCTTTTTGAGAAACAGAAAAATAATTTCACTGCGTTCCTACCATCAGTGTTTTTGGTCTTAACGAAAACCATAGTAAGCGAAGTAAAATTACAGCGTCCTATAAATACATTTTCTCTGCAGATCCTTAATTTCCCCAAAACACGTCTCTTCGGTGTCCACTGTGTGGATCTAACGTGTATTGCCTGTACAGTAAACGGCAGATGAAGGAGGAAACAGATGCTCCTTCCGTCCTGCAGGACTCTTCCCGTCTCATAATAAAGATGCCATCTGACAGTTCCTGCTGTCAAACCACTGCTTTGTGCCGAGTGATTCTCTGGTGTTTTGTTTTGCTGGAATAGTTTTAATATTCCCCTTCTTTTTCCTGAGAGGAGATTGAAAAGCCACAGTGGGGCACGGAGGACTGTGTCTGTTTGATGAGCTTTTTCGTCAGTGAAACCACTGTGCTTATTTCCCATTGACAGTGCGTGTACAGTAGTAAGTACAGCTGCACACAGGCATCGCTGCTGTAAATCATACGCGCAGGTCGAGAAAACATGCATTTGAATTATAGTAACATGCATTTTCTTGACAAAAATAAAACCCCACCATATTCTCCACACTTGTATTTGCACAGCTGGCCCAGCAGGGGTTCCTACTAATGAAGAAGTCTGAACTTATTGTACCACAGCAGAGGCCCCGTCACATCTACCAAGTGACCGGTCAGTGGCCGATGAGCGTGGGCTAGTGACACCGTGAAGCTGTCACAGCAGGGGGCGGTATCTTCAAGCATGTTCTCGGACGCAGTTTGATTCATGAGAGGCCGTCCTACGCAAGTGTTTGATTGGAATCGGTATCTCCAAAGTATTAATCTTAGTGGTTCGTTACGATAGGAGTGCACATGTGTCAAACTCAAGGCCCGGGGGCCGAATGCAGCCCGCCAAATCATGTTGAAGGGTCCACAGAGCTTTTTATGATATCTACACCGCGGAGTTTCTGAACCCTGAAAAATTAAGTTGTTTTATGTTCACAGCAATGAACAACGATGTTTACTTGAATAATTAACAATCAACTGCTGAAACATGCATTACTACATCATGGAGTAGTTACATCACTACAGTCCATTTACAACAGGCCCTTCAATGGAATAGTACTGTTGATACTGTGGGCCCCGCTAAAAATTAGGGACGTGAAAAGTTAATGCTAACAAAGATGGACAAGTTTGTTTTTTTTTTTTCTGTTTTATTCTTGTTTTCTTTTTTTTCCATTTTGAGAAAAATTATTAATCATCTCACACGAACAGACATGGAATCGTTCATGTCTGTTACAAAATTTGTATGTAGAAAGTTAAATTAGTTAGTTAGGTAGACTTCACATAACCATAACTGGTTGAAGAAATAATTTATTAACATAAACTCAATGTTATCAAAGTTTATAAAACGTTTAAAGTTAGAAAAAAAAATTAAGTATATGGTATAGAACTCTTTTTTTTTTTGCTTGAGAGATACATTTTAAATGACCAGGCTCATACTAATATACTACTATCTACTATACTGTATATCGTATACAGCACAAATATAGAATAGTATATACTTTACATTATATGTTATATACTTTATACTGTTTGATTGGATATTTGGCTCAATACTTATTCCTTGTGATTAGGAAAGGAAAGGAAAGATAATGTTATTTATCAGGACCTTAGGTTCCTTAGACATATTTTCTTTTCTTTTTTTGTTTTTATGGAGTTAAACAATTAAACTATTTAATAATTTACTTTAATTAATTGAATTTATTATAAATTTATTCATTTTATTATTAATTTATTTTAATTTAATTTACTAATTAATTTAACAATTAAACTCTCCTACTTTGTATATTTTCACATCTTTGGCCTTGGTTTAAACACCAAAAATACCTCCAGAGTACGACCAGGTTTACTTCATTCAGACTGGGATCAAGTTCTGGTCAACAGTCTATCATTCAAATGCATCCTGGGAATAAACACAAACAAAAATAAGACAACAAAGTCTGGGAAAAAGTTCCTGAGTCCCTCAAGTACATCACTCACACATGACGTACAGACACGGTGAGCGTTTCAGCAACTCCGGCAAACATGACAGACACCTTTGTGAGATGGTGCCGCAGCAGAGACTTCTTCTCCTCTGCTTTCACTGTACTTTCTGAACAGAATCCTTCGCTGCACTTCTGAAAGTTTCCCCCCTTTTCTCTCCTTTTCTTCTTATATATATATTTTTTTCCTTACTCCTCCAGCAGCTGTGTAGCCTCGGTCCCCGAGGAATACCAGCGAACAAGAAAGAGCTAAAGGATCACTGTGCATGAGCATAAAAAAGGCATATGAGTAGAAAAGAATCTAAAGGCAAAGCAGCTCAGGCTAAAAATAGATTAACTACCAATTCACCACAGAAGAAAGGAAAGAGGAAATGGAAGCAGGAAGATGGTATTGTGCCATTGAAATGTAGGGAAAGTTTTTTTTTGGACGGAAAAAGTGAAGCTACAGCATAAAAATCGCTCCCCGGTTTTTACCGCAAGAGAAAAAGTACATATCTATATAGGTACAAGTCCAAGTTCTTTTAGTGTTTGTGTCTCCGGAAACTTCCAGGTGCGTGTTTACGGAGAACATGGTGCGTGGTACGTACTGTAGGCGCCAACGCTTCCATCAGGGCTGCGATAGTCGTGATACTCACTTTTTGATTGTGGCTAATTAGAAGAAGAACAAATGTGTGAAGTGACAGGAGTTGGACGTGATATCTGTTTTTAGTCTCTCAGGTGGCTCTTAATTACGCCTTTCCCTATTAGTTGTCATGCCAACTTTAGTGGTTACCATGGAGTTCGTCTTCAAATTGATCTGGTTTGAAATGTTTGTGTTTTTTTTTTTTTTTTTATAAAGTTGGCGTAGTTCTAGGTCACACACTAATGATATTATAGAGAATGAGTCACATGTAACATGTAATACCGCAGCACGTACTTAAGTGGATTTTCAGAATAAAACATCAGAAGATTATATTCCCTTGTTTTGACGGTTTCCTCGCGGCATTAATTCCATACACACAAAACAGATTGATTTACTTTCATTTCCCCTTTATTCATATGTTGATTTACTTCCGGAGTCTATCATAGCAGTGTCCCCAACCCCTGGGCTGCAGCCCAACACATGTCCATATAGCAATAGAGATTGGGTCGCACAGAAAGAATGCATCATTGACATTATTTTCATTTTATTTATTGTCTGATTCTGGAATGTTAAACACCAAGTTAGAAGTCAAGTCGGGATCATAGCCTAAGAAATCATACACCTACTGACATAACTGCTACTGGAAGCGTGTAAATTCTGACTATGTGCTGTATCTTTTGTATTTGTTTTATTTTATTGTATTTTTATGCTCTGGTAACATCCATTGCACTGTCTGTCCGTCCAGGGAGTGGATCCCTCTCCTGTGGTTCTCCCTAAGGTTTCTACCGTTTTTTCTTTTCGCTGTTAAAAGGTTTTTTCCTTGGTAGTTTTTCCTTACCCTGGCTGAGGGTCTAAGAATAGCGGATGTTACCAACCCTGTAAAGCCCTATGTGACAAATCTGATTTGTAAATGTGGGCTAAATAAATAAAATTTGATTGATTGATTGAAGTTATTAAAATTACCCAAAACAAAACCAAAAAAGTCTCCAAGAAATCTTGGCAAATTATTTCGACTCGCAGGGCCACAGGTGGTACTAAAATTTGAGTCATGGGCCAGGTCAGGATCAGAAAGATCGAGTATTTCTGTGAACTAAGATAAATGAAGAGTAAAGTCTTAAAAATAAGGACAAAATGCTTGAAGCTTCTTTAGACCAGGGTTTCTGAACCATTGGGCCCCGGCCCAAAGTTGGGCCGCAAGCGCCCCCTAGAGGGCCGTGAAAATACTAAACTGCGATTAGTAAGGGCCCCAGGTCACTCGACACTAAAAAAAATTGGGCCTCGGTGCCAAAAAGGTTAAGAATCCCTGCTTTAGACTATCTATTGGGGAAATGCTAGCTTTGCAGATAAAAGATTGATAAGGAAAAGAAGATAATGATAATATAAATTAAAAGTATAATTTGGACAAGTCTTCCGGGGCCGGATTATAACACCAAGCGGGCCGCATCTGGCCCCGGGCCTTAGTTTGCCCAGGTCTGCTTTATAAGGTTTTGTTTTGCGGGCCTAAAGAGGAGGAGCTTACACCTACAAATGAAGAGATCTCCTTTAACAACCGAGGGCAAGGATTCCCAGACTTCTCTCTCCTTACACACTTCCTACAGCTTATCTAGGAGGATCCCAAGGTATTCCCAGCCCCAGCTGAGGAACACGGTGGCTTCAGCGTGTCCTCTGTGTCTCCTCCCAGTGGGACAGGAGCCGAGCTCCTAGAGGAGTTGGGGGCCACACAATGTAAGTGCCCGAGCCACCTTAACTGGTTCCTTTTCGACAAAGAGGAGCAGCAGCTCTACTTCCTGGGGGGCAGAGCTCCTTATCGTATTTCTAAGGGAGGACCCCGGCAACCTGAGGAGAAATTTCATTTTGACTGCTTATATCCGGGATCATGTTCTTTCGGTTATAACCCAAAGCTAGTGACCATAGGTGAGGAACGTAGATTGACCGGTGAATTGAGATCCTCGCCTCTCGGCTCAGTTCTTTCTTCACCACAACATACAACATTTATTAGAAAACACCAGTTGTGTGAACTTTCTTTAACATTTATTGAGGTAAAGAAGTCAAGTACAGTACTGTATAGCGTTGGCTAAAATAGCTGCGTGGGAATGTTAGTTACACAGAGTGTATGAGAACAGGAAATGAATTTCACTCAAGACAAAACAGGATTTTAAATGTTAAGCCATTCCAACCAGAGTGCGGAGGCAAGTGTTTTGCTCAAATGGTCCAAAAAGGTCAAGTCTAGACAGGTATAAACCACACAAGAAAAATTATTAACTGTTGTTTCTTCACACTTGTGTGACTTTAAAATAATGACTGAAAATAGAAAGGTTTGTCATGGCAACTTCTGGAAAGATAAAGGACGGTGAGGAGAAACAAGGCATGAGAGAAGACCAAGGTGGAGGAGTTAAAGATGCTGAGATTCTCTTTAGGAGACACAAGGATGGACAGGATCGGGACTGAGGTGATTGGAGAGACAACACAGACAGGAAGGTTTGGAGAAAAAGCTAGAGAAGACAGATTGAGATGGTTTGGACATGTTCATAGGAGGGACAGTGGATACATTGGTAGAAGAATGATCCTAGAGATGGAGCTACCAGGTAGGAGACACATAGGAGATTGATGGAGGAGGGTGGACGTGGAGGAAGTTGGAGTTAGAGTAGAAGATACAGAGGACAGGGGGAGATTCAAAATTGGTTTGTTGTGGCAACCCCTGTTCCCTTTCAGCAAGGGACCAGCTGAAAAAGAAGAAGACTTTAAGGTCTCCTCAGGTCTTCAGCATCTAATTTGGACATATTTTTTAATACAAACCAATTAACAGATTTAGGATTAAAATATTTTTAGAGCCGCCTTAGGTCTTCCCACTCTTGTCCTGTCTCTTATACACATCTAGATGTGTATAAGAGACAGGCGGTGGAGATGCCGGTGGAGATAAATCCTTAAACATCTATTTCTAGACTGTGATGTCAGGGTTCCACCATATATATTGACTTCTGCTCTTGAATTAAGAGCGGGATTCCATTAGGGAAATCATCCAAGCTGAGAATGAATGTCTGAGCCCTGAGCACACACACTCAGACAGGGTACAGTATTTTACCTTTTATTCCTTTTTTCCAAGTTTCAATTTAAAAGAGATGCATTGAGAAATCAGGATGTTCACAGTCGACTCGGAGAACTGAGGTGTTTTACTGTGAAAAATGATCAACAGTTGAACACTTACAAGTTTAAATAATGAACAGAAAAAAAAACTGCTAAAATGCATCAATTAACATATGTGCTTTCTGCGATCTAATTATATTTTCATGTGAGTGGAATTTCTGTGTTGCCATGACGATAGGAAGCTATAGTCAAAGCATTTGGAATTCATTCAGAGTAAAAATATGCAAAAAGAATTGAATAATGAATATTTTGGAGGTTGTAACTCACAATCTTTTTTCATTGGTCATATAGTACAGTGGTCCCCAACCACTGGGTCAGGGACCAGTACCTGTCCATGGGTGAATTGGTGCCGGGCCGCAGAGAAATAATGTTTCCTTTTGGCCCCATTTGTCTATTACTTCCACTTGATCCATACCCATATCAACAAAAGAACTGACCAATAGAATGGCTAGGATTCATCAATTCATCAATAATGCAACTATATTTGATTAGGAAATATTTTCTCAGTGAAGACAACAACAATAAACTCAAAATGATGCAGAGTCATTGATACAAGATATTGACCTTTTATACGGGTCTGGTAGGAAAAAATTATAGGCTGGGTGCACATGAGAAATCTTTGTTGTGTGCATGCAGAGTAAATTCAGGTAGGAAGATTTTATAGGTAGGAAAATATTTCAGAACACCGGAAATTTAATTTTATTAAGGGCTATTTATCTGCCACAACTTAACGAGCAATCTGTGAAAAAGTACCAACAATTATACCAATCCTTGCCGCAAAAGAAGGTTGGGGAATATTGATTTAATATGATGAATACGTATAAATATACTTATATATAGCTTTGAACCAATCAGAAATCGACTTTATACGTTGCCAATGTGGTAAATTTCATGAATCTGGTTTTTGTTGCAACAGCTGCATTTCTAGCAACTGTAGCAACTCCAGTGTTCTAATGGTACAGTTGTGTTTGCTTGTTAGAAGGATAATGAAAGGATGTTGTTGTTCATCCCATTTTTTGGGAAATTTTGCCATTGGATTCCAAGTCCGTTTCCTTAACCACCATAGAAAAATAGAAAAACATTGTGCCATCAATGCTCAAAAACAAATCATTATTTCCCACTCGGTCAATGTCGTGAATATATTTATATATTTTTTTTTTATCTCACAGGGTTAAAAAAAGTCTGACTTTTCATGGAAAACACAAAATTGTCTGGATCTCATCTGAGTTTATATGTCACAGGTGTTCAAGCCATATGAATACCTGTGCTGAGCCGCCTTAGGTCTTCCCACTCTTGTCACTCTCTATATTCCTAATCATCTAATCCTGTTAAGCTGTAGATGGTTTTACAGTTTCCATGGTAACTGTAAAAGTAAGACATCCTCAACTTATTAAAGTGATAAAGGAGTGACGGAGAAGTATTTACCTCTTTTGCGGATGATTCCGTACGATATTAGCTCGGATTAAAATATCAGCTACAGACAGCACAAGGCTGCGTGTGTTTCTTTCTTTTTTTTTTTTTTGCTAAAAATAATTTCATCCAGATTTCTCTGTGTGTTTGGCGAGTGAGCTCGTAGATTGCATCTGACCCCACTGGGTACGGTAATTTCAGTGTCCACAACGACACATCAGGGAGGGCGTCTAAATTTATCTGTGTCTCTGTTTCTCTGTCTCTACCCCTCTCTCTGTCTCCCCATCTGTCACCTCCTGTCTCCCTTTATTCTTCTCCTCTTTATTGCGTTGTCTTCCAGGATCACGTCGTCTTGCTGAACCTGACAGGTGCCTTGATTTTATTTCTTATCTTTCATGAAAAAATGATGAACTGAGGCAGAGTATTTTGTGTTAATTTTGATACAATTATTCTTTATTTCTTATTTATTTCATGCACTGCCATGCATGCAACTTAGTACCATTGAGTACCAAGTACTACCAATGATAATCAATCAAAATGCCCTACAATTGAAGAAAGCGTTGTCTAGAAATACAAAAGTGTTCAATTCTGGGTTAATGTGTCTGTTCTTGTCCTTTCAGCTTGTCCCTTTTCTCAGGGGTTGCCACAGACAGTCAACATTCTCCATCTCCCCCTGTCCTCGATATCTTCTCCCTAACTCCAACTACCTCCATGTACTACCTCACTGCATCCATCCTTCTCCTCTTTCTGGTAGCTCCATCTCTAGGATCATTCTTCTACCAATATAACCACTGTCCCTCCTCTGAACATGTCCAAACCATCTCAATCTGTCTTCTCTAGCTTTTTCTCCAAACCTTCCTGTCTGTGTTGCCCCTCTAATCACCTCAATCCTGATCCTGTCCATCCTTGTCTCTCCAAAAGAGAACCTCAGCATCTTTAACTCCACTGTGTCTGTTACTCAGGTGTATTTTATGTTGCGTCTTAGTCAGACTTGCCATTGACTTTTGACATTTTGTGTGTTGCGTTGTGTCTTACGGTGGGTCCTAATTCTCATTATACGTGACATTGCACATCAATATTGTTCACCACTCTGTGTGTTTATAAAATCCAATTCTTCACCACACTGCCTGCACCTAATTTGGTAAAAACGCTGAAATCATGTCTTAATGTTCAGATTTGGAAAAAAAAGAATGAGAATCTAACAATTTTACATTTTTAAGAGTAGAACAGTTGTGAGACCAGCCATGATGGATGGATTAGAGACACTAGGAATAGACAGAAGACAGGAGACAGAGCTGGAGGTGGAGGAGTTAAAGATGCTGAGGTTCTCTTTAGGGACAAGGATGGACAGGATCAGGAATGATGTGATTAGAGGGACAACACAGACAGGAAGGTTTGGAGAAAAAGCTAGAGAAGACAGATTGAGATGGTTTGGACATGTTCAGAGGAAGGACAGTGGTCCTAGAGATGGAGCTACCAGGTAGGAGACAAAGAGGAGATTGATGGATGCAGTGAGGGAGGACATGGAGGTAGTTGGAGTTAGAGTAGAAGATACAGAGGACAAGTGGAGATGGAAAACGTTGATTCCCTGTGACAACACCTGAAAAAGGGACAAAGGAAGGTGGAGGAATAGAAGAAGACAGTTATCTTAAAAGGCATATATTAAGATAAAAACTTTCTTGGAGCCTTTTAACCCAGGACTGTCACTCAAACTCTCTCTTTCTTCCTAACCTTTCAAAATGCTATTCGTTAAACATGAATGAAAACCACACAATGGACGAATTATTTTAGAGTTGAAGCTTCATCAAACACTGAGCGATGAGTTCCCCAACTCTGGAGAAAGGAGGCGGCAGCCATAGGTTTAGCAGGGGGACAGTGAATCACACAGAGACACATGCAGTGTGAGAGGGAGGAGGCGACAGTTGAGGATTCCAACACATGAGTTGAAATCTCGTTCAAAGCAACACCTACATTGTTTGTGCCGAAGAAACTGCAGGAAATCCAGGTGATGTTGCCATTCGGTGTCTCACTCCGGTGCTAACGAAATAAAGAAAGAAAGAAATACTCAGAGCCAAGTTGCAGCTGTTGTTCACACCACAGCAGCGAGGAAAACAATTATTTAATTTATATTCACATCAGGAGAGGAAAAAAAATAATGATTAAGTTTTTTATTCTGTAAAACTTTTGTTTTTCAAAACATTATCTGCACATTTTATTTATTTTATTATTTTATTTATTATTATTATTATTATTATTATTATTTATTTTATTAATATTAATAATTATAACCATACATTTTTAACATTTAAGTTAAGAGTTTGTATTTTATCATTTTATCAATTCTTTTAATCTGAGGAATCAACTATTTACACTGATTATTTAACATTCCTGAACATACATTTACAGTATATGTTGTTTTATAAAAATGTGACTATAAAGATTTATATTTACATATACTATACATATATTCATATATGCATTTATATTTCTATATAATATAAATATACAGTACAGTATGTCTTTAGTACTGTTTTTTAGTTGTTAAAAATCGTGATGAAATAATTTTTACAGGAAAATGACAAGGGAAAAAAAAATGAGAGCTGAGAGTTTTTTAGGGTGATTTTCAGTCATTACATAACATCTTGACTGGTGAGTTATAGAAAACTAGTATAATTGCCATGAATGTTCTCCACTTCCTTTGGACCGTTCCTTCCTCCTCCCACTGATGCCGAGCGGTGGATGGTTTTCATCAGTGAATCATCAGTGTTGTGAGGGGAAGTGCGTATGTGGGATGAGAGCAGTTATGCATCAATAAAAACGGACAAAAAGGAAATTTTATCTAAAAAAATTCTACTTATTTCATTAAAGAATTCCTTTATTTGGATTAGTTGTAGTTTCCTCAGGTGGGAATATCACTGTGTAGCTTTGTGTTTAATTACAGAATAGGTTTCTCGGTTCATACGTCCACCTAAGGCTGCCATTAAACAAAGAAAAAAAGATTTTTCTTTTTTTTTACAGGATGGTATTGTCAGCACCATGTGGGAGAAAGTGCTTTCAATTGCTCAGGAAAAAAAAAAAAAGTTCTCTTCACTGCTTGCAAAGAAAGTACAAAAAAGTTTCCCAAACTTTTGCTGCTTGACTTTATCTGTTTCACGATGAATACGGTGAAGCAGGAAACCATTCTGTCACACAAGGAAATAATGACAGCGCGGTCCTGTCTGCACGGCGGCTTAAAACTTGATAGTAATGGGTGGGATTAAATTCCTGTGATTATTTTATGACGGCACCGCTTACTATTTTTACAAAGTGCTTAAAAAAATGCATTTTTTTTTTCTTTTTTATGTGACTTCAGTGTCACATTTTCTTCTGCTCTTGTTCATTAATAATTAAAACGTTATTTTGCTGCCGGTGTTGGTGCAAAACGTCAAAATCAGAGAGCAGGCATTCCATGTGATTCCATGCTGCCAGCTAATGCATTAAATAATGTAGTTTTTTGTCACTTCCAATTGCTGAGGCAACACTGGCACTGTTTGGTTCCCGCAGCTTCCCCACCCACTCCCAAAAAACTTTGGATGAAAATGTTCGTTTAAAAAACTTCTGTAATACTTGACAGAAAAGGACAGTCAAGTATTACTCATCACAGAACTCGCATTAATGCATGTTTATAAAGAACAGTGCTGATGTCATAGCAGCCATCTTGGTAACATGGACACTGATATTATCTTACTTAAACCAATAACGAGGGATGTACGATAACGATACTGTCCAAATATTTTTCATTGCCAATATTAACATATGCAGGTAGAATTGTGTTTCCCAATTTTTTTCTCCTTATCTATAATTTTAAAAATCCTAAAACTTTGTGACAAAGTCAATAGATATTATTCCTTAATCACTGACCATTACTCACGGAAGCACATTGCTGCCACACATAGGGATAGAAGGACTCGGTATCACGTTATTTCGTGATAGGTTTTACATTATTTCATGATATGTATCACGTTGTTTAGCGTAAGTATTGCGTTCTTTTGTGTTAGTATCACGTTATTTTGTGAAAAAGTTTTTTGTGATATGTATCACATTATTTCATGATAGCATGACGCTATCCTTCATCCTTCGGTATTATGTCGTATGATACGTATCATGTTTTCTTTTTTTTTTTGTGGTAGTATCACGTTATTTCGTGCTAGTATTGCGTTATTTCGTGATGAGTTTTACATTATTTCGTGATACGTATCACGTTGTTTCACGTATCACGTTCTATTGTGCTAGTATCACGTTGTTTTGTGATATGTATAACATTATTTCATGATAGTATGATTCGTGTCATGATTCGTGTCATGTTTTTTCATGGTAGTGTCACATTATTTCGTGTTAGTATTGCGCTATTTCGTAATGAGTTTTACATTATTTTATGATACGTATCACGTTGTTTAGCGTAAGTACCACATTATTTTGTGAGAAGTTTTACAGTATTTTGTGATATGTATCACATTATTTCATGATAGTATGATGCCACCTCAAGGGTCGGTTTCATTCATCCTTTGGTGTTACGTCGTATGATACGTGTCATGTTTTCTCGTGGTAGTATCACGTTATTTCGTGTTAGTATTGCGTTATTTCGTGATAAGTTCTACATTATTTCATGATACGTATCACGTTGTTTTACGTATCACGTTCTTTTGTGTTTGTATCATGTTATTTTATGAAAAGTTCTACATTATTTTGTGATATCTATCACAAATTTTGTGATGGTATGACCTCAAGAGTCGGTTTTGTTAGTCCTTCAGTGTTATTTTATGATACGTATCATGTTTTTTCATGGTAGCATCACATGATTTCATGTTAGTATCATGTTATCTCATGATAAGTTTTAGATTATTTTGTGATGTGTAACACGTTATTTCGTGATAGTATCACGCCAAGTATCTGTTTCGTCCGCCCTTCAGTGTCATGTCATGTCATTTAGTTAGTAAAGAAACACACAGGATTAGCACGGGTTTATGGAGAACTTATACTGGAACTCCAACGAAATAATAGTGCATTATGGGTAATGGTAATTATCCAGATAACAATTAACAACACAGTACAACCCCACGTATTTTAAAATTCTGTCTCAAATCAAGCATAAGTATCACAAAATAATGTGATACTATTACAAAATGACGTGATACTCAGTCCATTTTTTTCCCCATAATTACTGAACATTAATGAGGATATTTTTATCTTATATGAGTGATATCCGAATAATTGTTACTCATACAATCATCTCTATCATCTTATCCAGAACCAGGTCTCATGGCAGCTGTCTCCATCACGGCCACCCAAATCACACTGCACCATATTGTCAACCTTGTGTTTGGATGGGACTGGGCACCTCGTGGGCAGTTGGTGGATTGGAACTTGAAGTGGACCCAAGTCCACTTATCATTCTGTTTAACTCAAAGAGAAAGATGCAGCAGTTTGTCTCCAAAACTGAGGTAAGCATCTCGGAATCGGAATCCAAAAAAATTCACCTGTTTTGTCGAACATGATAATAGTGTTTGCTTGAGTTGGAGGTTTTTTTCATTCCCTAGTTCGATATTAACGACTGTGAAGAAAGCTCAGCGTTCAATCCTGCTGGGATTATAGAGGGATTATCAATCCATTCATCTGCGTATCTGTTATTGAGTTGTAGGGGCAGTAGTCTCCACAACTGACACCCAAATCACATTGCACCTCAGTTAACTGCCGTAAAGGGAATTCAAAGTTGCCCAGAAAGTGAACCCTGGAGTTTCACTCCATCTGTTCTGGTATTTTGTCGATTGCTGTGATACTGCAGGAATGCACCGTTATTGGCTGCTAACATTATACTGACAGCAGAATTTAAAATACTCATTTGTAAACCTTGAAAATCTTAATTACAGAACAGCAAAAGTTGTTCTTAGAAGTTTAAGTGCCTGTGATGGTACAGCCATAAACGACGTGTCGTTTTTTTTACGGTGGAAATCCTGGGCAGTGTGTAGTTGTGTGTGCTTCAGTCGAGCCATTAAGCAAGACTAAGGGGAGAAAAATCCACAGATGCATGACACATAATAAAAACTGGAACAGTGCCTCAGCCCATTAACGATACCAGGGGAAGTGGGGGATGATAGGCACGCTAATGCATATTAAGCACCACTGCATCGCTGGCAACTATCATCACTAGTCTTTATGTGAAAAAGGAGTTTAATGGATAATTGATTAAGCCATAAATTACCACCCCACAAACAAGCGAATCAAAAGAATGGAGACGGGCCATTTTTCACAGGGATCGGATGTTGTCATTGAGAGGGAAGAGAGGGGTGTGTGTGTGTTTGTGTGTGTGCGTGGAGAGGCTCTTGATATGTGGTTTGCAAGATGTGTATGTGAAGAAGAGAGACATGTGAATGTTGTCATCTCTTAACTAAGACTGACAGCGGCTAATCAGCTAACAACCAAACCACCTACCAGGCACCAACCTCAACAACCAAACCCTGTGACTATACTTTTTGGGGTTTTTTTTAATGGTTTCAGTTTATATATAAAAAGTAAATAGGTGTTTGTACAAAAAATTCAACTTGTATTTACACCAACTGCCCTGCAGGTGGTGCTATGACCTCAGGTGGTTTATTCAAAACATCTTATATTATATTTGTTATATTTGATTGATTTCATGGGTTCACGTTTATTTCCAACCAATACTGAATTAATTCTTTCTGTATAGACTAGTCATCCATGGATTCTCCCTCACCATATCACTGGTAAAATAATTCTGAGGTTGTTGTTGTGTCCTTCCTACCACAATGACCTTTCTTGGACCTTTATTCCCAAGGAGAATATGTGTATAAAATTAAACTTGTACTTACACCAACTCTCCTGCAGGTGGTGTTATTACCACATGTGGTTTATTCAAAACATCTGCAGGATTACATTGGATTAATTTGTAAGAAATTCAGACAGACTTAGATTTAATGAGGAAACATACTGACAATCTTATAGTTACGTAAAGAGAAGTTCATGTTTATTCCCAATCAATACTGAATTCTTTCTTCTTAATTAACTATTCATTCATGGATTCTCCCTCACTCTATCCCTGGTAAAATAATTCCGAGGTTGTTGTTGTGTCCTTTGTCGACCACAGTCACCTGTCCATGTCCTTCATCCCCGGGAACATTTTCACAAAAATGGAACCTGTATTTACATCAACTCCCCTAAAGGGGGTGCTATGACCACATGTTTGTTTGTTTTTTTTCAAAACACATGTGGAATTATGTTTGATTGATTTGTAGTAAATTCATACTTACTAAGACACAATCAAGTTATATCCTGACAATTTTTATTGTTACATAAAGAGGAGTTCACGTTCATTCATTCATCTTCTTGTGCTTGTCCATTGCCTAGTTGCAGACGCAGCTAGCACCATCCAAATCACATTGCACCACACTGTCAACCTTCTTGTGGGTGGTGAGCCCACAAGAAGTTGTGTGGGTTGGAACGCTGCTACTCTCTGAGCCCCTCAGTGGCAACCTGGCAGCTGGTGGGTTCGAACCCGAAGCCGTGCGGACAAACGCCCGCTCCCTTAACCACTAAGCCACCACTGCTGACCAACACTGAATGATGTCTTCCTTATTTAACTAGTCATTCATGGATTCTTTCTCATTCTATTCCTACTAAAATAATTATTAGGTTGTTGCTGTGTCCTTGGCCTTGAAGTTACACCATCTCCCCTGCAGGTGGTGCTATGATCATAGGTGGTTTATTCAAAACATCTGAGGGAAAGATTACATTTGATTTGTAGTATATTCACACAGACCTAGACTTAATCAAGAAATATCCAGACGATTCTTATTGTTACATAATGAGGAGTTTTTCCCAACCAATACTGAATTATTCCTTCCCTGATTCACTAGTCATTCACTCCATCCCTGGTAAAATTATCCCGAGGTTGTTGTGGTTCTTTCCTTGGTCGACCACAGTCACCTGTCCAGAACCTTCATCCCCGGGGAGAACATTTTAGCTGGCAAAACACAGCGGACAGAGCCAGCAGGCATTTGACATTTTTCTTTGACATTTCCATTCGCCCCTTTCCATTCTTTGTTCATACACCTACTTGTAAACAGTATGATGGCTTTACACAAAACCTTGGATTATTTTTAACAAGAGCCGACTGGGAGGCATATAACCTTTTACAAGGCACAGGGCGCCGAATGCAAGACCTCGGAATCCCTCATCTTTCAGGCTTTGCCTCCTGCTTTGTCCTCACTTTGCGGGTTGAAAAACAACATTTTTCCGACATGAGGGGAAATTAAAAGATTGGCGAGCGTGTCGCGGTTAATGCCGTAAACCTGCAGTTGCTGACTTGCTTTATGTTAATGTTCCTGTATAGTCCTCATGTTGCGCGTAAAGTCATCCATTTACAGGGATGCTCTGTTTAATAAAAAGGAATAACAGCGAAGGCGGGCGTGTAAAGGGGTGTTTTCGGTTTTTGTCCTTCAGATGAAATCATCCTTCTGTGTGAAACCAATGTTCACTTTGTTTACATCATCCTGGTTCGACAGTGAGAAAAATCAATTTTGTGAGTGTAAAATGTTCACGTAATGTTTTTAAAAGCAGCAAAACACACACAAAAAAACAGATGATTCGGGAACATTCACCTCCAATGAACTTTATTTATTATTATTTGTACAAAACTACTTCTACTCATGCAAAAAAAGGGGAAAAAAAAGGACATTTCAGTGTATTTTTTTCCCAATGTGAGTCATCAACCATCTACCCATTCATCCATTCATTCATACTTTGGACCTCATCTGTCTTGTTTTGTCCCCTGTGATAAAGTCCATTCCACTCACACTCTCATACAAACAATAGAATCTCTATGAGGCTCTGGGTCTGATTTTTAAAAAGGTTCTGACCTTCATTAGATTTTTTAAAATTGATTAATTTTTCTTGGTTGGATAAAGTATTAAACCTATTCCGTGAAAACAGTTTCAACAACTCCTCTCGTGGAGAGATCTTTCACACCAGGTCCGTTTCATTGACTCGAGTTTTTTTTTTGTTTTGCAGGGATTGAAGAAATTCAATGTTTTTGGATCACCCCTAACCCCTAACCCTAAACCGTCTCCTGTAATATTTTTTTTTAATTTAAAAGCAAAATGTAAACCTCAGGTACAAGAACATATTTTCTGTTGAATAATGATGTGTCTGTTGTTAATGAGCCACTTCAAAGAGTCGGCTCGTTTAGTTTTTACTTTTCTTTTTAGTAAAAGTATCTTCAGTCTGCAAAGAAAGATTTAAATAAAAAATAATTTGGCAAGACTACAGAGAGACAGAATAAGAAACAAATAGCACTGAGGTGTGAATTATTCCAATTATAATTTCTAATGTGTTGATACTAATAAGCTTTGGCTGTTCCAGAGTCAGCGTACCCACATGAAAAGATAATATTTCATATACGGATAAAAGGGAAAACATGCACATTTATAGTTAATTTCTATCTTAATGTATATTGAGTTTGGACCATGACTTTATGCCAGTTTTCAAATGTATATGTTATGAACATATGTTATACTTTCTGACTACTGTAAATTATTCTCACTCCAGCCCAGTGATTTGCATCTTGAAATATAAATACATCTCTAGTTTTTATTACTAATATATATATTTATATGTGCTGTGTGGATCTACCAGCATTCCTTTGGAGATTAACTGGTCTCAATCTACCTCTGGGCACCAGTATTGGGCAAGTTACAAAGTAAAAAGTAACATTACTTTACTAGTTACTGCTCTGAAAAGTAACTAATGGCATTACTACTTACTAAATTAGAGAAGTAACTAATCACTAGTTACTTTACTTTAAAAACACATTTAAAAAATGCAGTGTTCTGTAGCAACTATCATAATGAAATGTAGTGGAACAATGAAAACAAAATAGATGTTTAGACATTTTGACATTTTTATTGTAACCTCGATCTTGCCACTCGCCGCCGTCTTGCTTGTGGGTGTGTGCTGCTTGACCGCATCACCTGGTTGTGTGAGACTGCTTATTTCCCTATAAGGTGAGAAGACCCGCCCAGGTTTCTTTCTGATTGGCTTAGCCTGAAATGTTAATGTTAACCAATCATCGCTCCTTTTCAACGCATGGGTTCAGTTAGTGTGGATGGCCGTCTTTCACTCATGACTATGAGAGTTGCCACACTGTCAGGGAGCAGACAGGCTCCGCCTCCGCACAGTCCTCTCTCCGTGGCTGTGAGAAACCGTCCATTTGGACCACAGATAGTAACAACTAACGATCCCCTTTACACCACAGTAACAATAACGGCGTCACTGAATGCGAAAATTAATGCTAGTTACTTTACTGGTTACCAAGAAAAGTAGTTTCGTTACATGACGACGTTACGAGTAAGGCGTTAGACCCAACAGTGTCGTCCACCACTGCTGTCCATACTAATTAAACATTACCTGTAATCTGCGCCACTGCAGCTCTGCAGAGTAAGTGCATCTGAATGGTAATGAAGCAGTGTCTCTGCAACATTCAAACCGCTGTTGTACCCAGCACTTAAAGGTCAACACCGTCCTTAACAGGGGTATAATCAGAGAGTTCAAATGTATTCTTGTCTGTCCTAATACCAGGAAAAGGACTGCCTTGTATTCAAGTCATGTTCTCTTCTCTCTGAGATGATGTTACTGCCGGAATGTATCGTGCATTCATTATGGTAATGACGGCAAATGAATAGCGAAATGAACCGGCGGAATTAAATACGTTTACTTGTATCGTGAATGTTCTTCTTAACCTGCTGTGATTCGTTGTTGTCGTTTGCGTTAATATCAGATTTTAATGTCATTTTGACGGGTGTCGTCTTGTGTTTAAAAATATATCCACAGACCGCCATCGTCCTTGTCCCCTGGCTTGGCTCCCGCAGCTCGGAATAATGATGTTGCTCATTTTTACTAGGGCTGTCAAGCCATTCATTTGGTTTAATTTGTGACTAATTAATCTTACTTAATTGCTTGTAGTTATATTTAGGGCAGCTGTCATTCAGAGGCTAAAGGCTTTGTCTTTCAACCGAGGTCGTTGGTTCCGAGGTGGTCAACATATCAGGATATCTGTGACGGGATAACTGAGAAGTGATGCCACAAACGGAGCATCCAGTGGAAAATACACTGCGGAGACCTCCGGAGGTGCCAGTTAACCACTGGGTCATATTCCTCCACATTAGGCCACAATGTCAGCGGCTGCTGGTGCTGCTCAGATTAGCCCAGCGGTCATGTTTCAAAAGCATTGCCCCCTCGGGACCTGAAAGGGCACACAGATTCAGCAGCAGTATACACTCTCCCCCTCAGGGTGGAGGTATTACTCTGAAAGATTTCACAAGATTATGAGCCGTGTGAGAGTCCTTTAATAAGTTGTAGCAAAAACTCTCTGATTTTGGGATCTGTATGGAACCAAAGTGCTGTTAAATATGGTATTGCACTATAGAAATGCAGATGCAGATAGTGTTTGGACCAGAGGCAGGCAAACTAAGGCTCAGGGGCCAAATTTGGTCCATTCAGCTTTATAATCAGGCCCACCACATTTGATATATAACTGGTTTTGTTCTTTTAAACATTTTTTTTGGTTGAGTTTATCTTTTTTGGGATCTGTAGTTAACCAAAATGCTGTTAAAATTGTATTGTCCAATAGAAAACACAGATGCAGATAGTGTTTGGACCAGAGGTAGGCAAACTAAGGTTCAGGGGCCAAATTCGGTCCATTCAGCTTTATAATCAGGCCCACCACATTTAATATATGACTGGTTTTGTTCCTTTTTTTATTTTTTGCATTACTTTATCTATTTTGGGATCTGTATGGAAAATCGTATTGTCCAGTAGAAACAATGATGTTGAAGTGTTTGGACCTAAGACAAACTAAGGTTCAGGGGCCAAATTCGGTCCATTCAGCTTTATAATCAGGCCCACCACATTTAATATATGACTGGTTTTGTTCCTTCTTTTTATTTTTTGCATTACTTTATCTATTTTGGGATCTGTATGGAAAATCGTATTGTCCAGTAGAAACAATGATGTTGAAGTGTTTGGACCTAAGACAAACTAAGGTTCAGGGGCCAAATTCGGTCCATTCAGCTTTATAATCAGGCCCACCACATTTAATATATGACTGGTTTTGTTCCTTTTTTTATTTTTTGCATTACTTTATCTATTTTGGGATCTGTATGGAAAATCGTATTGTCCAGTAGAAACAATGATGTTGAAGTGTTTGGACCTAAGACAAACTAAGGTTCAGGGGCCAAATTCGGTCCATTCAGCTTTATAATCAGGCCCACCACATTTAATATATGACTGGTTTTGTTCCTTTTTTTATTTTTTGCATTACTTTATCTATTTTGGGATCTGTATGGAAAATCGTATTGTCCAGTAGAAACAATGATGTTGAAGTGTTTGGACCTAAGACAAACTAAGGTTCAGGGGCCAAATTCGGTCCATTCAGCTTTATAATCAGGCCCACCACATTTAATATATGACTGGTTTTATAAGTGGAGGGCCACCGCCCACACTATCATTTCACGTCAGCTTTCAGTGTTCAATACAAATATATAAAAAATCAGTTTCCAATAGATTTTGTGTAATACCACACTGAACCAGAAGGAGACTGTGGATCAGGGTTTTGAGAACTATAGGATTTACCATAAAATGTGGAGAACAAATCTATAAAATATTATCAAAAATTCAACTTTCACATCAAAGGGCAGGCCACAAAATATTGTTCCATAGTGCCACTAATGGCCCACGGGCCACCAGTTTGAGACCCCTCTAATAATACATCTTACTGCAGTATATTTGGATCTATTTTCGTTGCTGATGTTGTTTATTGCTTATGAATAAAATCATTTTTTTTATTTATCAGGTAAACAAACTCTGCTGCATAGACATTAAAATATGTTTTTTTAAGCTACCTGCGGCCATAGAAAATGAATTGGCGGGCCGCATGTGGCCCCCGGGTCTTGAGTTTGGCATATGTATTATAGACAGACATTTGCAAAGACTCAAACTGTTTGGTTAGTATTTTGGGACTTATATGTGGTGTATGTCTTGGATTATGATACCGAAGATAGTTGACTTTCAGTTTAGTACATGGCTTTACCAGGGATATTTTGAAACCCCACCAATACAATATAAATATTTAATAAATGAGTTAAATATAACACTCAATATATCAATTTAGTTTCCTGTTTCCACCGTTATTTCCATGCTATCAAAACTGCTTAAACACCACTTGCTTTAAAGTCCTTAAAGTTTCAGAAAAGGGCAAAGCAAAGTTTTTGAATTTCCAGAATGTGTTTTAAAGAAAGTCTCAGATGAGTGCAGTCTGCCACAGACTTCTTACTGTACTGCATAAATGCCTCACTTATTCCTGCCTGTCATTCCTCCACATTTCTCTCCCTGTTTCATCCTCCTCTTGTTCCTTTTTCCGACTGTTCCCTTCCCCTCCAGATGTACCTCAACCTCCGGAGAATGTCAAATGCACATCAGTTGGCGAGGACACTGCCACAATCATATGGGACCCCCCTCCATATGACGGCGGCGTTCCCATTAAAGGTATCCCTGGAACTTTGGGCATCTAATGTTCACAGCTGATGTCTCTCCCCTGGGAGGAAACAGCAGCTTGGAAAACTTCCTGTCTGCGTTTCCCTCTGTGTTTTGAAGCTCTTTTTCCCAAAGAACCAGGAGATGTTTTTAATGACTTTGCCAAACACTGCTGCTTCATCCTTCAGGTTACTTAATGGAGAGGAAGAAGAAGGGCTCATCCAGATGGACCAAGCTCAACTTTGATGTTTATGAGTCCACCACGTACGAGGCTAAGAAGATGATTGAAGGCGTGGCTTACGAGATGAGAGTGTTCGCGGTCAACGGCATCGGCGTCTCTCAGCCCAGTTCCAACTCAAAGCCCTTCATGCCCATTGGTGCGTCGTCATTTGCCATTTAACCGAATGCTTCATTAAAGGAGGTTTTCCACACAATGCTCACCAAAGCTGCTTAACCTGCCGTTCCAGCCAATTTCATCAGACCATTAATGCAATAATAAACAGCTTTCTCCCTCTGTCTCTCTAATGTAGCGCCCACTAGTGAGCCCACTCGTCTAATGGTGGATGATGTGACAGACACCACCTGCGCGCTGAAGTGGCTCCCTCCAGAGAAAATTGGAGCAGGAGGCATCGACGGCTACATCATTGAGTACTGCAAGGAAGGAAGTAAATATAAGCAATACACGAAATAGATTTATCTCTGATTAAAGCCTGTTATCTCAAGGCACTTTACAAACAAGCATGCATAAAAACAAGAATATATAGAGATAGAACCTGCCCTTATAGACCCTCACACCGGCTGAGGAACAACTCCCAAAAACCCAGAAAGGGAAAAAAAAGGAAGAAACCTCAGGGTGATGGACAGTGGAGGGGATCCTCACCCAGGACGTAAAAAGAAGCAAAAAAATTTATATTTTACAAATAAAAGAAGGGCACTATAAAGTCCATTCATGGTCCAATCAAGTTCATATGCTCCATAAGGCGAAGTCCAGGGTCCAGATCAGACAAATATTAGATAGTGGAATAGTTGAAAAAGGAATAGAAGGGAGAAAGAGATAGAGGGCAGCAATGGGGCCCACATGGGGTCTACAGCTGGACCAGTACGCCACCATGGGCGCAATCAAAAAAGAAAACCCTTAAGTCTACTTTTGAAAGTAGAGACTGTATCTGTCTCCTGGACTAGGACTGGCAGCTGGTTCCAAAGTAGAGGGGCCTGATCTCTGAAGATCTCCAAAGGAGAGTGTTGGTAGTTCCTGAGCAATAACATCAAAAAAAAAAAAAAA
>JAFBJS010001761.1:165308-259540 GCA_016785265.1 Paraplagusia blochii | reverse complement strand
CACAGCGCCCCCCACAGGGAGGTCTGGTGAAGTCAAGGTAAACCTTTGATTCCAAGTCAACACAACAGAAGGGCGGGAGGTTCTGCTGCCTGTATTAACGAGATCCTGCGACCAATCAGGAGTTTCGATGATTCAGAATAAATTTCACAATCACCTGTGGTTAAATGAGCGCCCCCTGTCTCCAGTCTGCAGTAAATCACATGCCCGGGGCAGAGCGGGGCAATAGGACCCGACACCTGCTGCCAGACTCCGTACGTTCCTGATATAGAGCCGCGAGGACGACCTGGTCCAGACAACGGTCCCCAGAGGTGGGACACAATTATTGAGCTACTGCACTTCATGCAATATATCTGTTTGGCTGATATTTACGACCCACATAACTAAAGCAGGTTGGACTTGGAGCCAGCAACCCTAATTTGCAGCCCCCTGGCCCCCTCCTGCCCCCTCGCCCCCTCCGTCCAACAAACAGCTCGTCTTCGTACGTTGGCTTCATTTAGCGACGTCACGGTGAAAATTGAAGGAACAATCAGAGTCTAAGGGCGTATTTACGGCTCCGACAGGGAAACGTAAAGAAGGTCATTGTGGAGGAACCATTTATTTCCTCGCTGCTGGAGATGCTTCTTCTCAGAGCTGCATTCAACGGTCTGCTGACGGTCTGTGTTTACGACGCCTCCCAGGATCCAACTGTCCAACTGTGGTCAGCACTTTTCTCCGTGGGTTCCATCTGTGACCCAGACCTGTGGTCCCGTCTACACTGAGGCACCGTATGTTCAGGACCATGAGGCTCAACAGGAATCAGTGGAACTTTTTCAAATCTTCCTCAGAACTGAAGCTCAGACGATCCTGGAGACACCGTGGACCAGGCAGAGAACAATGATCTCTGCTCTGGAGTTGGAGTTCCCTGGTCAATCCACCCAGATGGACACTAAAGTCCAGATTAGACACACAGGACAAGACAGGACAGGACAGGACATGTCTGTTGTTGACGTTGTGTGGATTTATTTACACATTCATTATTCACAACACACACGTCCTCTGTGTCCACACACACAGTGCAGCCTGGAGGTGGTGGAGTGAATTACCAGGGGCCACATTCACAGGCAGCTGATTGACTTCATGTCTTCAGATGTCTGTGGTGTCTTCTCCAGGTTTAATTGGATGAATATGTCACTGATGCTTCCCTGATGGGAGGGACATTCAAACGCCACATGGTATGAACAGCTCCACCTGATGGATTTACCTCGATGTACAGGCGTCCTTGAAGACACGTCTTAACGTCTTCACGTGCGTCTTTTTATTTCCGTTTCATCAGGGAGAGACAGGAAGTCTCAGCAGAAACATTTGCCTTTGTTTCTTCTTTATCGTTTCCATTAAGAACCAGGCTCTGAAGATAAATCCCAGCTGCTGGGTTTATCTGGACCAGGGTTTATCTGGACCAGGGTTTATCTGGACCAGGGTTCATCTGGACCAGGGTTCATCTGGACCAGGGTTTACCTCCGTGGCTCATGGTTGAAGGTGAAAACCGTCCCTGGGCTTAAAAAAATGAGTTTGACAGAACCGTGAAAATCCTCAATATGTGAAACCCCAGAGTTTCAGGTCTGGAGGATTGTCTGGCAATAACAGAAGATTCCAGCTCCATACGGTGGAGGTAGAACTTTGGTTGAGATGATGGAGAAACTGTTCAGTCCGTGCATCCAAACACCAGAGATGAAGGACTGGACGTTTGTTGAGTGGACGTCACAGTAAACCGGCTCTGATTCATTCATCTCCGTTTCCTTCATTTTTCACTGGCTCAGATTCTGGACTTTAATTAAATTAGCGTCGGGAAAACTCACATTAAAATGCGCCGCGGCGTTCCCTCTAATTACATCATTCCAATATGGTAATATGAGAGCTTTGAGTGAAGCTGCTGCAGATGTTTGACCAGGACCACGAGTCCAGGAAGAGAAGATACAAACCCCACCCACTGGGTCAGGAGGTCCAGAGGAGCAGTTTGAGGGCAAACATTTCTTCACCCCAGAGGTTGAGAGACAGAAAGAGACTCAGACGACTCCTCCTCTCAAAAGGTTCCGTCCACTTCATCAGAGAGTGTGGATTTAATCTGTGAACCTGGATTAAGGATAAAAACGCTCACATGGAACTGAGCTCCTGCTGTGATGATGCTGGACCAGCGCCTCCTGGTGTCTTAACAAGGCTTTGGACCAACAGTGATTCTGAGTCTTTCTGGGCCCAGACTGAGACCCAGGACCTGGGGACTCTCTCCAGACTCTCTCTCCGTCCTGGTTCCGTCTGGTCTCCACCTCAGCTCATGAAGGCAGGGATTCTGTTCATCTTCCTCCACCTCCTCTTCCTCCGTCTCTTTCAAACATCAGCCTTTAGCTGGAGGTGGGGTCACATGTCTTCAGGGACACTCAGAGAAACCACAGACACAGACACCTGGTTCACTGGTCCAACAGCCTCCACCCTCAGCACCATCAGGAAATCAACCACCTGTAAAAGTCATGAACAAAGGCTGAAAAGCTTGGATGCTGTTGGTCTTCTCTACTCCATCTACTGGACACACGCTGAAATTACAGGATAAAGATGATGTGACCCCCCCGGCACCGCCCACACATTGTCACCTCGTCTCCACCCTCAGGTGAAGCCGAGTAATGCTGTCAGACTATAATCATCACAGGAATCAGATTATTATTTATTCAAACTTCCGGCCCGTGTTTCCAAACAGGCCGCGGCGCCAAATGGATATTATGTAAATAAGGAGAGAACGCGAGCGCTGAGCTGCAGGGAGCGTCCACGGTGGCAGCGCCCGGAATTAATTGTGTCCTGGCAGCAGGAAGCAGTGGCAGAGGGGGCTTTAGTCCTGCTGGGGGGTCAGGGGGGGGCAGCTCTGCTGGAGTCTGTGATCTGGTGATTAGGCTGAGAAGTTGAGCTGCTCTGGAGAGATCTCTCCTGAAGAAGAAGAAGAGACAGAGACGGAGGTTGAGCCACAGCTGGGCAAAGGACAGGAGAGGAGGAGAGGAGGAGAGGAGGAGAGGAGGAGCCACAGGTTCCATCTGGTGATCCTTTGCTCAGTGGGACAGAAGAAGACTGTCTTCATCCAACAGAATGAGAAGGTCATCGTAGGATTTTCATTGAACGACTTGTTAAATTCCAACAACAACAACAACAACAACAACAACAACAACAGTTCATCCACCTTCATATTCTCTCTCCTACACCTTTGACGGCAACATTTTCTCCTCAGGTTTTCACAGTCGATGGTATTCTGGTATTGATGGTATTCTGACCCACTCTTCCATGAAGACCTCCTTCAGAGCAGCGATGTTTAGGTCTGTTGCCGGGCAACATTGAAAATCCACCATCTCCAAAGATTTTTGGGGGGGGGGGGTTAAGATCTGGACACTGGCTGGGTCAATCTGGGTCGCTCCAGGACCTGAGACTGTCCCTGAAGAAGACACTCCTTCACTGTCTGGACTGTGTGACTGGGATCACTGTCCTGTCACTTCAATTCACTTCATCATCATCAACCAGTGACTGAAGCCCAGCCCAGTTACAGTGTTACTGTCCAATCACAGCCCAGTTACAGTGTTACTGTCCAATCACAGCCCAGTTACAGTGTTACTGTCCAATCACAGCCCAGTTACAGTGTTACTCCACACCTGACTACAGTAGCTGTAACGCTCTGACAGAGACATAGATGCAGCTTCGTTACCAAAGTTGAACCCAGGAGGAGACAGAGGAGGAAGAGGAGGAGGAGGAGGAGGAGGAGACTGAGGAAGAGGAGGGACTCACAGGGAGATGAAGAGATGGGCAGGAGGAAAATAAAAACATTTGCACATAAAGTGGTCCAGGTTGGACCTGGACCCAGAGACGAGTTGGTGACACGCCGGCGCCCATGACCCAGAGGTTGAACCATGACGGGGGCGCGGCCCTGTTCCAGTCTGTCTGCACACCCGCCTGTCAAATCACCTCTGGTCCACAGAAGCTCAGACACCAAACATTCCATCGAGGAGGGCGGGGGGAGGGGCTCCTGTGGTCCTGGACCACCAGGATCAGGCGGCTCGACCCGTACGTGACTGGACTTTCACCCGGCGCCCCACAGGCAGCAGAGAACGCTGCGTTAGAGATGCTCCTTCCATCTGCAGAGACGGCTGTAGATTCAGGATCAGCTGCTGCTCCAGTGGAGTGTTTTAACATCCACCCCCCACCCCACCCAACACAACACAACACAACACCGCCCCCTTCTGTCGGACTAAATACAGCATGAAGCTGAAATCAGGCCGTTTGACAGAAGACCTTCATTCCAGCACATTTGCAATTCACACGCGGCCGCAGCGTCCTCCTCCGCATCATACTTGCAAATGATGCCTGGGAGTTTTGGTAAGTGGGCTCGCAGGGACGGCGGGGGACGAGCCAGGGACGAGCCAGGGACGAGCCAGGGACCGTGGAGCCGAATCAAATCAGGAGGACGCCATGTTTTCACAGCCGCTCCATTGAGGGAACATTCACAGAGAATGAACTCTGGGCCGCGGCGCCGCCGCTCTGACGGATAAACACGGCCATCGTTGTGACAGTGCGTTTTCACCGACTCACCAAACATCTCATCAGAACCTGGAGCTCCTGGACCTGTTGGACCTGTTGGACCTCTCCACCAGAAAGGTTAGGGAACTGGTTTAATCAGGGAACAGGAAGTGAATGTTGTCTCCTTGACTTTTCCATGGAAACACAGAGGAAGGTGGAACGTCGTTAGTTCCAGCAGACCTGGTGAAGATCAGAGGTCCTCCTCATGGTCAGACCTCCTCATCACCTCGTATTAATATGTTCTAGGAAAACGAAATCTCGAAGGTTCAGTGAACTTTATTGTAATGACTGTATATGAATGTTCACGCTGTTTAATGGAAAAGATGAATTCTCCATGGAAGCTCCTGTGGAACCACCACCGTCCACTTCACCACCGTGTTTTCTCCTCTTCCATTTGGTGCAGAATAAAAAAGATGAAAACATCAGCAGGGTTTTCACTCCACTCTCATTTTCTCTCGCCACCAGAGACGACAACGTTTTGGTCTTAACACACAGTGTTTTCAGGTGAGGACACACACACACACACACACACACACACACACACACACACACACACACACACACACACACACACACACACACACACACACACACACACACACACACACACACACAGTGATGCTGTGATCGGCATACAGAGAGACGGTCGACCAATGAGAACACAGCAGCAGCATCAGTGCAGAGTCGCGGCTGAAGAAACTAAATCAATGGATGTTTTTGAAACTAAATCACCAAAATGACATGGGGGGGGCAGCAGGGAGGGGCTGGGGGTGGCGGGGGGCAGCAGGGAGAGGGGAGGGGCATGTAGCCTAAAAATAGCAATCATAAAAGCAATCGGAGCCGTCACCGTGGAGAAGAAGCAATCTGTAAGGCAGCATGATGCACCGCTGAGGGCCCGCGCACAGTAATGTAACCATAAAGTTAATGAGGCATTCCTGGGTAACTCTTCTTTCTGAGTCGACAGTGAACACATCACGCCACAGCTCGGTAATTAAGAAGTCGCAGCTTAAACGGGGTTTTGTGCCATTTGGCAGCAGATTCATAGTTAATTAGTGATGATTGATTAACGCAGGTTTACAGATCAAAGAGGATCAGCTGTGGTGGGAGGGGCCTGTTGCTGCATGACCCCGCCCTCCCTCCACACCCCTGGTTGAGAGATGGTTGAAGGAGAACAAACAGGATGGATGGAGGTGATGATGTTGGGATGGATTTGTTCTAAACAGGTCCACACCTGCAGTAAAACTGAGGTCTGGGGGCTGTATGTGGTCCGTCGGGCTTCTTATTCTTGTCCAAAATAAAAACATCTATGTCTAAGGTCCAATCACCATCACGGACGGAGCTGAAGTTTTGTCAACATTTTCAAACTGGTTTTGTCTTGATACGATCCAGAAACCCCAGGAACTCATTTTAAAAAAGTTATTTCCGAACCGTGGACGTGGGCCACAAGGACTTATTTTAGGACGGAAACACAGAACCTGTCCAAGTGCGTGAATCGGGCCCCGGGCCGGACTTTGGCTGCGTCTAATTTAAGGGGAAATGGAAGTTAGAGAATCTGAATAATGGGTTTTCATGACACTCGTCACATGACGCCCACTCCGCGCCGCAGTACCACAGTAGGACTGCAGGTTCAGCTCTTCTTCTACTGCGGAATGAAAATAGACAAGGATAGAAAAACGGAGGAGTGTTGCTGCTGCTGCTGCTGCTGCTGCTGCTGGGAGGGGGCGCTCTAAACAAGTTCAATCACAGGCTGGATGTTATTTTTATATTTCAATTATCTGTCGTCAACGCGGGGCTGACGACAAACTCCAACCTCACGTTCATTTTCCTCCACTTCCTCTTTTACTTTAGACGGTGACTTCCTGTTCCTGTCTGGATCTTCTTCATCTGAAGGTGTAGAAGTGAAGGAACCACGAGACTCCTGACAGGAGAACCCCGCTGAGTTATTCCCGTGACTTCCTGGATGATGTCACAAACTCAACGACTAGTGTCACCACAATGCATTGCTGTCAGCACAAATCCCAACCAATGAGAGTGTTTGGGGCGGGGCTTAGACTGCTGCCAATCACTGTCTGACTCTGCAGCTGTAAAAGTTTCACTTTGGGGCAGTGGTGGCCACTAGTGGCTCAGGAACCAGGCTGCACCAGAAGAGAAGAGGCGAGAGGTTCATTGACAGATGAAGAACATGGGATGACCATCAACTGTCAGGTGGTGTTCAAGGTGGAGGTGTGCAGTGGATTTGAATCCCTCCTAAGAGCTGAAGTTGAAGTCCATCTCAGAGGTAGAACTTCAAGGCTGTGGGATTAAACATCACTGGAATCAAGTTGGAATCAACAACCAGTGAGAAATAAAACACAGAAACACGGACGGTTCTGAGTCTGTCTCCAAACTGAGATCCTGGATTTCAACCTTCAACCCCACGTTAGTAGGAAGGAGTTGGTCATTGAAAAATGGATGAGTTTGGTTCTGGTGGAGGACAGAAGACAACTGAGACTGAAACAAACAGTGGAGCGTGGACCCAGGGTGGTCCGCTGACCTCAGTGTGTGTTCACACTGAGCCATCTTCTCCTTCTCCTTCTTCTTCTGGAGAAGAACACTGACAGAGAGGAAGAGTCCAACAATTACATCTGCACCAGGACAACAACAAGACTGGACACATGACACGTTAGGACCAAAGACCTGGAACGCTGCTCCTGCTCTACAGACCTCCTCTGAGGAGAAGACCAAGGGATCCAGACTGGAGGATCGACTGGAGGATCCAAGGCTGGAGTTTGGAGGAGGACCATGGAGCTACAGCTGGTCATTCTACTCACAGTGGATCACGACTGGATTCCTGTTTATTTTTTACATTTCTCACTAAGGTTTTCTTCTCAAATCTCAAACTTCTTCTTCTTCCTCGAAGGACAGTTTCTGTTCTGAAAAACATCCCTCCTGTTCAGTCACAGCGTCCGTAGATGGTTTTCTCATCTCCTTCTAAACTGGTTCCGCCGCCATATTTCAATAAATATGTAGATTCATTTGATGGATTTTTGGAGGGAAAAGCAAATTTGAGATTTTTTGTGATTCATAAACACGTTTTTTGTTCCATCTGTCATGGTTCCCACTGGAGCTTTATCTTTTTTACTATGATGACACTTTTACAAAAAATAAATTCAGTTTATGACTAAATGTTGAACCGTTTTCCCTGTGTCACAGCAGCAGATTCCTGGTACAAACACATGGTACAGAACAAGGGGTGGTGCTGATAGAAGGAAGATAAGAAGATGAGAACAGCTCTTCTCCAGATTTCACTGCTCGATGCAACAACATCCCAGGAGTTTCATCCACAAAACGGTTCCATTTCTCTGATCAGTTAAAAATCCATGTCCTACATTTCACGGCACATGAATCTCCTGAACGTGGGAGCTCCGTCTGGGCTGCAGCGCTCTGAGTGGAGAGGTTCTGAGGACGACGGTGGGTTTAGATGATGGTTAAGACTCTGGTGGTCCTCAAACTGAGACCTTAAAGAGGACTGAAGTCGGAGTCGTGAACTCGGCAGTCTGATGTTGATGGAACGCACCTCCATGGAGGTCTGACGTCTGGGAGATTTATGAAACCATCTAAACTCTGCTGCCTGACTGCACTTACTGTGGTATCATCTCTGAACACCAGCCTCTAGGGGGCAGAAGAAAGAGGTCAGAGAGGCAATTATGTTGAGGAGTGGGTTTCTAACCTGGTTACCAGACCTGCTGATGTTGGGTTTCTGTCCAATCTACAGTAGTTCCAACGTCCAACGTCACACAGATCTGCTGACATTTGTCCAGTTTTCACAGCTGCAGTTGCAGAGTCTGGCCAAGAGGGGGAGACAGCAGCAGCATCAATGTTTACACCACGTGTCAACATCGTGTCGTCAATACGTTCGTCCAAATTTCCTCTCATTTCCCTAATGATGGCAGGTCTGAGACGGAGGACGCCGCTATTTGACGGGCGTTTCCGACAAGTCCTAACCACTCAGAGTTGTCAGACCTCATGTCCACCTACTGGTCGGAACGCAGAACTGATTTAAGGTAGAGGAGAATGATGCGTTTTCACCGATGCCTCCTACTGGCCTTTTTAGACCACCTGATTCCTGGCGGTTAAAAATTAGTCAAGAATTACGACACAGAACCATTTAGCTGCATCTTTGTCGTCGCCCCGAGAAGCTTCCAGCAGGGAGGTCCCCAACCATCCCTGACCACAGGGTTTGACCCAGTCTTTGGGGACTCGGGTGGTGGTGGTGGTGGTGGTGGAGGTGGTGGTGGTGGTGGTGTGTGGGGGGGTCTTCTCTGATTTAATGCCGACAGAGTTTTTTATTTTTGAAAGATCAAGATTCATCTTTCCTGGTCCAGACTGGACAACAACAGGTTCTAACGTAATGACCTCCCAGAATCACAGACGGACTTGTTTGTCCTTAACATTGGTACCAGCAACAGTAACAGCAGCAACAGCAGCAGTAACAACAGTAACAACAGCAACAGCAGCAACAGTGTTTCTCTGCTCTGATCTTCTCCCCTGGACACAGTTTATCTGTCAGGGTGGAGGTCAGGAGACGACAGGAATACAGATGGACTGAAGACACTGACTCTGCTGCTGCTGCTGCTGCTGCTGCTGCTGCTCAATGATTTAAGGGCTGAGATTAAAACAAGAAGAACTGCCCCCACAGGTCTGGAGGGGTAACTTCACCCTGTTTTCCCAAACTGAAGGCATTTGATTCAGAGTGTGAGTTCATGTGTGTTCATTCACTATCACTGTCTGCTGCCCCCTTCAGGCCAGTGTGGCCTCTTGGTTTCAGCCAGATCAACAACTGCAGAGATGACATTGACAGACTCTAGGGGGCAGACTGGAGCTGCACTAACTTTGAAACATTCTACAGCGTTGAAGGACCAGTAGTGAGAGAAGGACCATCGATCACTGAGGCGACAGACGCAGTCTTCAGGAAAGAAACCGGTCCACCAGCACAGTAGAACCTCAGGTCCAATCACCTTACACCACAGGACACAGGTTTGGCCACAACACAGGCCTACACTGAGCAGATGAGAAGTTGTACCAGGGCCAGTGGAACTACAAAACCAACGACAACCAACTTTTAACCACAGATGAAAGAAAAAAACTCCCAGCTGAACTCACCGCTCTGACGTCACGGTACCAGGTGTGACCAGGTGTGGGGCAGAGTTTGAAGACCGGTCCAGTTCCCTGCGTTGATAATCCCCGGAGCTTCGTCTCCAACCGTGAGTTAAATCCTCCTCAGCTCCTGTGCTGCTCCTCACAGCCACAGGGCGGCGCTCCTCAGACTGAGAACTCGTCTCTAGTTCGATAAACGACTCGTTCAACCTCCTGTTGGTAGAAAGTTCATCTCCACAGAGGAGAAGATCCGAGTCAGTTCTTCTCAGTTACAGGGGCGGATCCTTCACACCTGTCTGCTGCTCCGACCCACCGGATGTGACGTCAGCCGGGTCGACTCCGTTGTTTCTTCAACATTAATTGAAACGAACATGAAATAAACACGAAGACAAACCAATCAGATGAGATGAAGCTCTGACGTCACAGTTCAGTCGGTGTTTCCCGGTTTTTATTTTCCCAGAGGATGAAGGAGTGTGACTCCTCACCTTCATCATCCTCTCAGTATGGACCTCAGTGATGTCATCATCACAGGTCAGTGACGTAGATGTTCTAACACACACACACACACACACTCTCCATTCATTAATGTTTCACCACTCTCCTCACCGTGCACGAGCACACAGCCGTGCACGAGCCGCTGCAGCAGAGACGAAGGCCGTTCATCTCCGAGGACAGCCGCAGGGTGGGTGTGTGTGTGTGTCACCGTCACAAACGGACACACACACACACACACACACACTGGTCAGCAGCTGAGCGTTGGCGTCACCTAGTGGCATGAGTTGTATCATCACATGTCAGAAAGAGGAAGAGGTGAGGAGGAGGAGGAGAAAGGAGAGGTGAGGAGAGAGGAGCAGAGGGGGTTGAAAAGGAGTGGATTCAGAGAGAAGCTTAAACCTCAGCTGTAGTTCAGCCTCCGGCGTTGTTTTCATCATTGACAGCTGAGAAGAACTCATGCCCAGAACCGAGGATCGGTTCCTCCGTCAGATTCTCTCTCCGCGGGGGAACGGCTTCGTCTTCATCTACTCCTCCTTATTTCACCTCCACCAGCTCTGACGGTGTGTCTCTGTCCATCTTCAGCTTCACGCTGACACACTTCTCTGATCCAGACACCACCCACCACAGGAGATGTGTATAAGAGACAGACGTAGGGCCAGCTAGAAGGCCCTGAGGTTGCAATCTCGCAAGGTGATTGGTCTGAGCGCTGTAAACTGAAGGCTGTGACCATTTACTTACAGTGGCCAGAGCCTTCGCTTTTGATTCTGAAGGCTGTGGCAGATTTCATGGAACCAGACAACACTAGCTAGCTGAAATATGATTGAAAAAAAAAAAAAAAAAACAGTTCCGTCTTCGACCACCGAGCGTCGCCTCCATGGGATAAAGAAAAAAAATAAAACATAGTACAAAGAAATAAAATCAAGTCAGAAAATAAAAGACATTTCCATAAAAAGACAAGCATTAAAAATTAAATTAACTAAAAAAACATAAGATCATCATCTGCTTAAAATCACACTGTATTTCATTAAAAAATATTACATTTTCTAAAACCAGTTTGGAAACTGCTTTCAGGCTGACAGCAGGGGGCGCACCTAATTCAAACAATACCTTGATTAACAAAGATTAAAACAAAGATCAAAGAAATGAAATCTTAGTAAAGTCGACACAAAACTCAGCTCAGTGGCAGAAAAAGAAATGGAGGTGAGATTGAAGAGAGATTCCAAAAAAAAGAAAAAATACAGTGAACATGTTACTGTGATGAAGTGAGAAGATCCGTCCACACAGACCCAGACCCTGGTCTCCTGACCACAGGTCCAGGACTGGAGCCTCAGGTCCGACTGAGAGAAGGAGAAATAATAATAATAATAATAATTAAGTATTAATTTATTAAAAACTCAAGGTGAATGATGGGTAAAATGGGATCCAGAGTTTCAGCTGAGGAGACCTGACGGAGATCTCCACCTGTCAGAACAAGCCATAGGTCAGGAGGTTGTGGGTTGGATTACCAGGTACCTGAAACCATCACTGTGTCAGACCAGGGGAAGAGGAGGAAACCAGACCAGGAGCAGGCAGGAAAAAGCCTTTGGTTCCCACAGGAAGTCAGGCAGTTTGTGTGAGGGGGGGGGCGGAAACGTGGCTGAGACTCTGATGACTCCTGGTCGCCCCCATCAGACAGAAGGTTGGCAGAACAGCCTGGTTCAGTCTGAGGTGCAGTGGGAGAGTGAGTCCAGCGTCAGTCCGTCTGTTAACAGTGTTCCAGGTAATCGATGACCCGCGATATGGACTTGTGTCCAGTGGAGCCCATGGAGCACTATGTGGGGGGGAGGGGGGGGGACAAATACACAGTGAGAGTGTGTGTGTGTGTGTCATACATACAAAACATAGAAACATTACACACAAACACTTCAGATTGATTTAATATAACATTCATTAACTGTTCCTATAAAAAGTATTATATTGAGAAGTGATTTCTCTGCCTGTGACCTCTGAAGATCATCTCTGATCTCCTGAAGACCACACCCATGGTCCAGATACATAATCCACCTTCTATTAACTCAGAACTCAGACTCACGGTGAGGTTCATGAAGCTCAGGAACTTCTTCAACATCTCCGTCATGATGGAGAAATCCCCCTTTGGTAGATGGGTTCTGACCGTGGTCACATTCACCTGAGGGGGGAGCCAACAACAGTGTCAACGACAGTCAGAGCAGTGGGTGTTGCAGGTGTTGGGGGCAGTTCTTTACCTGACTGCCCTGACACAAACAGCCCAAGAGTAGAGCAGTGTAGGAAGCCACGATGCTGTCCTCCATGTGTTTACCCGCGTGCTGCAGGGCTGGTGGAGGAGCGAGGGGGTGGAGACAGAGACAGACAGAGAGCGAGACAGACAGACTGTGTTATGGAGCAGCTGCAGTAGAACCAGATCCAGACCCAGTCCAGAACAAGAAGAGCACTGAGTTGTAGTTAGAGGAGGGCAGTGTTCTAGGATCTAGGTTTTAACCAATTAACTGAACCAAGTGAACCTTGTTACTTGTGTAGTATTTTCACCACATCCTTTTTTTTAGTGTAACTTATCATTTCCAGAGGGATTAAAAAAGTTATATCTATCCATCCAGGTTGTTTTGTTCTACTTCCACTTCAGTCTGACTACTCTACCCCCCTCTAGCTGTAGACACAGAGAACTTCTTTCAAAGTTCTCTCTTCTGTTCCACTGCTCACAGACACAGTTAATATCAACAGTGTTTACTGCTCATCCACCGTGAACCAATCAGAGAAGCTCAGACTTCTCCGTGGAGAGGACGTATGGTGTTCTAGACCCACATCTACCTTTATTCAGATCCAGCTCCTCGTCTTCCTCTTCTTTCTTCTCAGGCTGGCTGTCGTTGGTCTCTGACGCCACCCACTGGATCTCCCCGGACGTCTCCTGCCATTCCCCGCTCTGGTCCAGGGCGGGCTTCGGCGCCTCGCTGATCAGATCGTCGGTCTTGGCTTCAGCTAAAATTGCAGCGCGCTCTCTCTCCAGGAAGAGCTGAAGAAAGACGAGGGAGAGAGGATCGGGTCAGAGGCAGTGGGGGGTCAAACGTGCAGGGCGCGGACTCCTGGGACCACAACAACCTTGACTAGTGCGGCCAGAGCTCCCGTGGTTCTGCCTTGAACCGCCTCCGTCTCAGCTGCGCCCTCTGCTGTTGGCTCGGTTGCTCCATCGGGAGGTTGGGGGTCAGAGGGCTGGAGCGCGGAGTCTTCCAGGCAGACGTTGTCCACAGAGTACTCCATGTCCACCAGACAGTGGCGGTTTCTGGAGCTGTACTCCACCAGGTTAATGAGCAGACCCAGACCCTGAGGGAAGAGCAGAGCAGCGGGAGAACGAGATGAGACCCAGGTGAGGACTGGGTTTTATTCTCCAGCTGCTCAGTCGCTGACTCACTGACCAGCACTCGGATGTCGAAGCGCTGCTCCTGAGGGATGTACCGCGGCACTCGGAGGACACAATTCAGAGCGGTTACTATCAACTGGTCCTGCTCCCCGGTCTTTGTGCTGCCCCACTCTGTGGACGAGAAGGAAATTAGTATCAACGGTGAGTGAAAAACCTCTCCATGTCTGTGAAGATTCTCATTCATCCAGGTCTTGATATCCAGAAGGTCTAGTTGTCAGCAACTGGACTTCTTCTGGAGTTGAAAGAAGACTTTCATTCACATCTGGACAAAAAAAAAAACAGCTCATTAACATCAGGAGCTGTTTCCAAGACGACTCTTTACACCTTTGTCCAGTGGTGAAGGGAGTGGTCCACAGGAGTAGAACTACTGGACTTCCCTCAGTTCCTCAGTTGAGGAATGAAACGTCTTTCGCCAAAAAATATTTCAGTTGCTGACTACTGAACTTTGTGGATACGTCTATTCATCTGAAGTGGAATCACCGTTGTCGTGCGTCAGGTTGAGCAGAACTCCGATCACGGCCCTCATACAGTCCTCCACAGCTTTGCCCACATTACTGAAGCTGCAGTGGGGCAGCATGGCACCAGGTTCTGACAGGGAGCTGTTGTTCAGCGCCCGGCTGTAACGTTGGATCATATCTTCACAGTGAGCAAGGGCTCTGAGATGGAGGAGGAGGAGGTGACGGAGGCAGAAGAAGCAGTGGAAAAAAAAATAATGAATTTCCTTCAGTTTTGTTGTCTGTAATGATCAGCCTATCAGACAGACCGACACAGTGGTGCAGTGTGTCGTCAGCCTGACAGTCCTGAGTCTCACCTGGCAGAGGAGATGATCAGTTGCGAGTCTTTGTACGCAATCAAGTAGGATTGGTTTTCTGGGTTTTGCACCGTCACCTGTTGGAACAGAAGAACTTTTAATGAGTCCTTACTGTGAATCAATGAGTCTTTCAATGCAGAGGTTTTACAGCCTCTCTGTCTCAGCCCCGTCCCCTGAGTGTCTCTCCACCGTGACTTTGACACAGAAAAGTGTCCAATTGGACCAAGTAGTACTCACACTTTCAAGTACTCTCAGGCAGCGCTCGGCCCCCCACAGAGACGCCACCAGGTTCTCCTTATCCTCCTCCTGGCTCAGGTTCTCCACACACTCTTTCACTGCAGCAACATCATAAAGATGCAGGAAAGTGACACAACAACACACCACCTGTTGAACACCACCCGTGCTGAACCAAGGTCAGTGCAGATAAACAGTATTACACCATCACAAAAAACAGAATTGAAAAATATTCTCATACATCATAACAGCAGATTCTCCTCTGACAAATGGGGCTCAGGTTATTGTTGATCCTATGAAAAACACCTTCAGCCAAACCATCAGGCTCCACGAGCTCCATCTGACTGCACCAGGCTGACACTTCCTCAAACTCTCAAATGACACTGTTTTTAACCAGCTTTCCTCCACCCAGAATGACTGACTAAACTTTGATTGACAGACCAGCAGCAGCAGCAGCTCAGATTTAACGCCTCACTTCCTTCTATCCAGTCAGGAAACACCTGCTCCGTGCTGAAGGTTCAACAGCTGCTGAGATTCCAGCTTCACAGAGCAGATCTTCTCCAGCAGACAAGTGCGGGTCTGAATGATTTGTTGGTTTGTCGCTGTGAAATCAACTCACCTTTGTCTACGATGTGGCCGAGTCCTCCGAGCAGACGCAGCTCTTCTTTGAACCAATCACCGGCTCTCTTGGAGGTCAGCGACAGCAGCGTCTCCATGGCCAAATGACCGGTCTGAAGACAATGGTTCAAATATGTTAGATGCACAGAAGACTTTTATTTTCTAAACCTTTCCACTCAACAAACCGTGATGTTCTCCAGGTCCAGGTGTCGATTGTGCACCGTTTCACACAGCTTCCGAATCTTCTCCTTGACTTTTGCGACCTCCTTGGCCGTCAACTGGTCCTGGTGGGCGCAGTAGTCCTGGTCAAGCTCCAACAGTTTGATCATCAGCTCCAGACACGCTCGGTCCAGGTCCATGTTGAGACGGTCCCGACTCAGGATGTACATGAGCGCCGCAGTACACAGGGCCAGGTTCTGTCAGAGACAGAGAGCGAGTGATTTAGAACAAAGGTCTGGATGGAAGGTGGGAGGAGCCAGAGAAGACAGAGGAGACAGAGGAGACCCTTCCTCCTTTTCCACCTCCACTCCAGTAGAAAACAACTTTTGTTTGTGAGAAACTGTTGCTCATATAACGTTTTGAGATTTTGAAAACCTAAAGTTGGGGAAATAAAGTGGTGAGGAGAAGTGTGGGACTGACCGGGTGCTGTGGGGCGTCACTGAGGATTTTGAAAACTTGGGCCACTTTTCCTCTGGCTCGCAAATGCATCCGAAAACTGGGCATAGCACACCTGGTGGCCAGGCCGATTATACTGTGGAGGAAGAGACAGAGAGACAGAAAGACAGAGGTGAAGGTAGTGAGAGGGATGAATGATCCATGTTTCAAAGTTCTGTCAATACGTCTTCTGTTCTTCTTCTTCTTCTTCAAAGGTCACCCTAACTACAGTCTGACTGTAGTTGTAGCCAGACTGATGGTGCTCTGACAGACTGTGAGACTACCTAACAGACATAAGTGTGTGTGTGTCCCCCACGTCCCACTCACCTAAGGCACCTGGTGTTGAGTGGCTGGCTGCTCTTGAGCCCCGTCTCCAGGTACTCAAAGTCGTCCGTGAACTCCTGGTTCTCTCCAAACTCCACCACGTCGTTGAAGTGCTTCACATGCTGCACCACAGTGTACAGCTGTCAGGAAGGTGGGGAAAGATGGAGGTTAGTTTCAGCTCATTGGCAGGTGATGCATCAACCACCGTCTCCGTCTCTCTCTCTGCTTTGTGACACTGTTGGACACATTGACATGTTGTAATTGATCTGTTCCAGTCCAGTGGTTCCTGACAGACTGGACCAGCAGGGGGAGTCAACTCCGATGAACAGCAGCGGTTCAACAGTGAGAAAACTCAGCTCAACTGTTTCACCTCAGAGAACCTTTGGCAGACAGACAGGCAGACAGACAGGCAGACGTGAGGCCACAGACAGCGGCCGTGATTGACGTGAGCTGTGGGTGGTGTTAAACTAATGGCCACGCTGCTCGCTGCCACCTCGCCTCCACCTCGGGGGGTCAAATCAAGTCAGGCTGGAGGATCGACACGGCGAGGAGCAGGTGAACCAATTTATTCACAACAACATCGTCGTCGTCGGTCTGAGAACTCACCTCCTTGTCCTCCTTCCTGCACTTGAGCGTTGTAATGATGTCTTGGTTGAGGCGGGTGGGGAGCGTCTCCATCTTGATGACTTTAGGCGGAGGGGGCGGGGCTTTGAACAGGCCGTCATCTTTATGGGAGTTGCTCTCTTTGCTGCTACCTGACAAAACAGCCTGAGGAAAAGAGTGGACGTCAGTCAAACCTAGAAACTGTGTAGAGTCATAGATAAGATGATGATGATGATGACGACGAGAGTATTCATAGATTTAACCTGTAGGGGGGGCTACAAAACAATATCTATTACATCAGGAAACTTCAATTCATCCAAAACATCTTTCCCTGCTGCCGACTCCCAATGGATTCATTCATATCCATCATAAACTACAAGCACAACAATCAGTTATAGAACGCATTTGGACTCAAGGTCTGATAAGATCTGAACAACAAGTCACTGGGATCTACAGTTGGAATGACTGGAGAAGAAAGAAAGGAAGAAAATAAAGCAACACCAGGAAGACTGGACTGGGAACTGGACACAAATCAGACGTAGTGATTTGGTAATATTCATATTTAGAATTAATTATTAACTCATAAAATCTACACAGCGCTGTAGAAGGTTGTTACCACATTGTGAAATAACTTTTGCACCAAGTGAGATGGTCAGATGGTTCTACAGCACAGTAACATCACAGGGACCAGGAGGAACTGATCGCCTGGTCCACAGATAAGTTCCTGAGTGTCTTCTTGGAGACGCTCAGCGTGAACAGAAAGAGACAAATGAGAGTAATTAACAGAGAACAGTCGACTCCCCAGAAGGCAATAAACAATCTCCTGGATTGTGGACGACGGGGGAGCGAGGGGGGGGCAGGGAATTGTGTAAACAAATGATAGCAGCTATTATCATTTGTCGTCGCTGCGTGCTTACTGTGCAAAATTAATGCATCCATTTTATAGAACATTTAACATAAAAATCTCAGTGTCCCTGCTGATGCTGATGCTCTGATCGCACGACTCCCTGTGAACACTTGGTTAAATTACACTATCACACACAGACAGAGGGGTGATCTTACTGGAGCAGTCTGAGACCGAGACAGAGGCGGCGGCGGCACTTCTTCAGGTTCCGGTTGGTTCCAGTGCCGGGCATTGTACACAGCCTTGGCCGGAGCCTGGACAACAGAGGAAACAGAGGAAACTGAGGGCAGGAGATTTATCTGAAGCCCAGAAGTGTTAAAACCCACCAAACAAAGCAGGGTTTGTTTGTGTTGCTAAACATTTATTCTGTTCACTGACTGATACCATTAGTGTTTAATGATTTCAACAACAACAGCAGCAGCAAACAAACGATGACCCTTCACTTCACCAAGGCCCTTCCATGTTCATCTTCATGAGCTGCTCCCACAGAGAGGTCCTGGTTATTGATTTTAATTTTTATGAATGAACATTCAAGAGCGCTGCACTGCTCTGCACTCATGATGATAAACACACACGACGGCAGCGTCAGACAGAAGCTCAACGGTCCCTGGGCAGTAGAACAAAACAGAAGAGCATTTCCTGAAAATGAAGCATTGAGCCACTCCGTCATACATCACACAAACACACACAAACACACACACACAGACATAAGGTTGGAGAGAGTTTTCAAGACAACACCAACATTAAGGAAGATGGAACATAAATATTCCCAGGCCGGAAAAAAATTATTCTTAAGGAACAACAAATGGAAAAATGATTCATCAATCACAAACAAAAGGCGAGTTAAGAACTAAAGTTCAGCAAATAAAACACAGGCAGTTGTCAGTGAACGCAGCAGAGGAGCTGAAGCAGCTGAAAGTCCCTGGTGTGGATGTTCTACAGGAGTCACTCCACAGACATACAGTAGTTCTTCAGGACACCGGCACACCAATCAAGTATCTAGAAAATGGTGCTTTAGAATAGCTGGTCCCCTGAAGAACCACTGCAGGTAACAAGTGGTGGAAGGAGAAGTGTAGAAACCACACCGTGACCTTAGTCAACGCTGGTTTATTTTTTGTGCGCTGGTCTTACTAACTTCCAAATAAAAGCATGTCGTGCAGGTTGCTTTACCTTTTTGGGTCCACTGAAGATCTTCTTCAGACCGCTGCCTGCCTCCTTGGACTTGTCACCCTGTTTCCCTGAGCGTCCTCTTTGTCCGTCTGTGCCACCAGGACTGGAGTCGTCAGAGAAGTCGAAGGCGTCTGCGGAGAAAAAAGACTTTTATCTGCGATTTTTCCAAATCCTTTCACTGAATTTTCATGACCAAAAGATATTTCTCTTTTTATCCATGACCAGTGAAAGCTGATATCACGGTATCTCCACTGGCTGCTCCTCTGGGGCAGTGGTGACCTAGTGGTTAAGGAAGGTTCCAGGGAGGGTTCAGGGTTTGAATGCCCTAACCACCAGGTTACCACTGAGGTCAAAGTCACCCACCTGTGTTACTGCTGGCCTGGCTGTCCTGAGAGTCGCTCGTGTGAGGACTGTCCACGCCCGAGCTCAGAGCAGCCAGAGCTGCGGCTGCCTTCTTGGCCTTCTTCTCCTTGGCCTGGGAGCTCTCGTCATCGCTGTCGCTTTCACTCAGATCGTCAAAGCCAAAGTACTTGATCTTGTAATTGCTCTTTCCTGCCGTGGCGGCGTCCGGGCCATCGTCAGCGCCGTGGTCCTCTTTGTCCTCAAAGCCAAAGAACTCCAGCTTGGTTTCAGTCTTGGTTTTCTTCGTCTTTGTTTGCGTGGGTCGGAATCTGGGGAGAAAATGTGTCCATTTAAACGGAAGACACAGACCATAAAATCCAAGACGGTCCTGTTCATGAACGTGGGTCAAACATGGAGGACCAAAGATTGTTTGAAAGAACAGCAAAGGAGAAACTCTAGTTGTATGAAGAGAAGCATCACTCAGAGCTACAGAGAGCAGCCAATCACAGTGTTTCACAAACAACTATTGTTTCACTTTCAGTTTCTCCAAAAGGCAAAAGCACAAAACTGATGAAGACTCCTGGACGAAGACGACCTCAAGGAAGCAAACCTCCAATGTCCTAATGCCCAGTTTATCAGCACTAACATGGACTGAACAAAGAACATCCACCACAGGAGCGTGGCTCAGCAATGACTCCAGAAGGAATAAAAAATGTAAAAAATGACAAATGTTACAAGGATCTAATATTTATTCCTGAAGTAGGAAAAAGTAAGAAAAAATGAATTACAATAGCACACACTCAAGTTTTACAAGTTGTACACAAAGGAGTAGTATACCTGGAAGACTTTGGTGGCGGAGCGTCCGACTTCTTCTTCATTTGCCCCGCCTCTCCGATGTCCACTGGTGCAGCTGGAGTGACCAACTCATCCGTGTTGCGTTCAATGGAGTCCTGAATGGTGACGTTGCAGACCGACAGACAGGACGGGTGTAGGACGGTGTAGTCTCGCACCCTCCCACCTCCACCCCTGCCCGCTGGCTTTGCTGCCGGTTTAGTAGCAGGACCAGAACTACTTCCACTGGCTGAAACGACACCGCTGGACTGACCCGGGACACTGACGGTTTCAACTGTTAAGTCAGTATCAGAAGCATCGCAGGACGCCTTGGCATTGCCTCTGTTCGGCCGCTGGTACTTCTTGCAGTTGGAGGCCCTGAGAGTGAAGGGCGAGGGGGGAATGTTGTCCACCGGCTCAGGTGGAGGCTCAATGGAGGCTTCTGGCTCTGAGCTTGACATACCTTCAGAGGGGAGGCCATCATTAGAGGAAAAAGTCTGCGTGTCTCTGTCACCACCGGCGGAATCAGCAGAAACTTTAAGAGAAGAGTCGACACGGGTGGAGGAGAATCCTCCAGGCATCTGGGACGTTAAGGAGCTCTGGCCCAACGTGACTGTGTTAGAAGGTGGAGCCGTAGACGCAGGTTTCTGGTTTGTAACTGATGCATTTTTGTACCAGGGCTGGTCGTTGTTAACATTCTCTGCCGCCGTCTGTTTGCCTACAAATGATGAAGAAACACACAACTGGTTACATTGCTGTTTAAAAACACAACGATGCATTGGAACAATCACCATGGTATCAACTCACTTCTTAAAGTGGTTGCTGAGCTCGTCGATCCCTGCGCTGGCGTCCCGGCTCTGGGCGCCTCGACACGCTGCACTGCTGCAGTCTTTGTTGGTTCCTCCTCACTGACTTTCAAAGAAGACTGGTGAGACGTCACAGTCTTGGAATCCTCGTCACTGTCAAAGCCAAATGGGTCGTCTTCGCAGTCGCTGTCCTCCAGTCGGGGCCTTTTGGACAGCTCTGAAACTTCACTTTTTCCCACTGGCCTTTTGGCCCCCAGCTGAGCCTTGTACGTGGTGTCCCCCCATTTGGTGGTCAGTGTGGGCCTTTTATTAGAGAAAACCTCTTCAAATTTGGAATTAGCCTCCCCACCCTTGCGGTTGTATGTTTTTCCAAATCTAGAAGTCATGATGAATGTGTTGTGTTACACATTCCCTGTGAAACAGAAGGCACAAAACTAAATTATCAAAAAACTAAAATCTAACTTACAAAACAATTGTAGTGTTGGAAATACTAATACATAATATGTACTACATTTTGAAATATATAGAGTTAATTTTCACTTAACGCCTCAGTGGCTTGTTTAGAGAATCATAACATTCTTCCAACAGACCAGATATTGTTGATATTCAACATCATATATTTTTAACATCAACATAATTTGATATTTTTATCATAGTACATTTTAAACACACACTGACAACATTCATATAACCATAAAACATATAGTTACGACAAGCAAATCCATGAATAATATCAAGAACATCTGATCGGTTCCATGCCTTGTCATCATAGAGTGGTGACATATACATATGTGTGTGTGTGTGTGTATATATAAAAATATCTCTAAATATTAGAGATAGATAGATAAGATATAGTATAGTATAGTGTAGTATAGTGTAAAATATTCTTGTGAGTGATGGTTTGGACAAACTAGCTCCAGAATTAGAGTTAAAGACAGAAAAAAGAAAGGCTTGAACAAAATGAAGTTATAAACTGATTAGAATTCGACCTGTTTCGTCACATTAAGAGCAGAGATAAATAATATCCAGACTGGTTTCACTTCAGATTAAACTAATCCCGGGTTCAAACTTCTCACTGAGCTAATGCTACTTCACTCACAGCTGCAGGAACCCGCGAACGGCGCCTGTTTTTCTATTCTATCCGAGTCAAACCAAACTTTATTGGCAGCATATAAATACATGGATTCATCGTTTGTGAAGTTTAAGGTCGTGTGGTCAGTCCCTGGTCAACACACTCACCTTTAAACTCCCGGTTCTTCAGCTCCGCGGCCGCTTGTTTGTTAGCCTGCCGGCCGGGCCTGCCCCAGGATGAAGCGGCTAAAGTCCGATTAACGTTCGAAATACACGGCTACAAACACCCGGTGGGCCGGAACAAAACCGTGAGAGCAGTAGTTTCCTCGAGATTAAATAACATTTTACTCCCGTAACGCTTTTATGGTTTTAAAATCTTCTGTAATCTGGACATTTTGAATTTTCCAGTGCAACCGACGCCATTAAAATAACCCTCCCTCCTCGTTCTATGGCAGGAGGTGAACGCAGCGCGATACGGAGCGAACCGACCAATCAGCGGCGGGGATGCTTGAAGACAGCCAGTAAAATTGTTTCTGATTCGTTCAAACCTCTATAATACTACGGAAAGCGAGGGGGCGCTGCAGGACAACATTTGAATGTGGTTCTTTCCAAACTGAAGAGCCGGATAACAGGTCGGTGGTTATTTATTTTTTTGCTTATTTGTTCATGATAATGATTGTTTTGATTATTTCATATATTTATTTTTTATTAATTTATTTTTTCAATGTTATTTACTGAAACTTCCACTCAGCTATTTTTCCGTGTAAGTCGCTTTGGATAAACGCACCTGTCAAATGAATGGCAATGTAATGTTTGTCTTTTCTTGCATTATTTTATTATTGTTGTTGTTGTTTTAGTCTTTACTATTATTCTTATTCCTTGGATTAACTTTAAGTCTTAATTACAGTAATAGTTAAAGGCATAAATATAAAAGAAGAATTACTTCTTCTTAAAAGACGTTTCAGTGAAAATCATGAAACGTCTTTCAACTCAGAGAAGAAATACAGTTGTAAAAACAACTAAACCCTTTTTGGAGATCATGACCTGATTACAAAGACAGTTATCGTTATTGTCATAGTCAAAGTCATAGTTATGATGATCTGTTATAGTTATAATTGTATTTTGATGAAGCCTGAGCCCCGTCCCACCTGTGTTGACTTCTGTCTTTTCATTTTCGTTTTAACTTTAAGCCTCTCTGTGATTTAGGTTTAGTTTGAGCAACATTAACATTAACATCATTGTGTTCAGACGTTGAGACACTGACTTCTCTGGGATCACAGTGTCTTATCTTCAGACATATTTGAATCAGGTTTAACTCCTGACTCTAAGTCTGTTTGGATTATATTTGATCACTACCTGGACTTAGTGTCTAAAGTCTCCTTCAGTGAAGACACTGATGTCTGATGATGTCATCTGTGTTACACAACACACACTGAGGTGAAGAAGATTCAAACAAACCACATGGACCCAAATAAAGTGAGGGTTTCTCTCTCAGATTCACAAAAACAGCGTCTGGGCCTCTGTGTGTTTGTGTGGGTTCTTTTAGTGACTCTGAGGTAATGGGGCTCCGCCCTGGTGGACTGATGTTATGGAGTGAAGGTCATGGCCCTTGGACGGTCACACCTTCATCAGCAGCTGTGAACACGGGCTACATCTGCACGCCATAATAGGCCCTGGTTGAACTGCCTTGCTCTGCCAAGGGAAACAAACACACAACCTGACGTCAGTCGTCTCCTCCAGCAGGTTCCATGTGGACCAATCAACATTTTGTGGGGCACAAATGTTCTTGACTCAACCACTTTAATCAACCTACAAACAAAGTTTTGGAAACACATATTGGAGACACTCTGAGGTGAGACAGTCAGGGTGATGATCTTTGACCTCTGGGTGTGATGAATTATCAGGTAGGAAACACAGACAAGAAACCTTTAGGAGTCTTCTGAGTTGGACAGTATCCCAAAGATAGTTACTCCAAGGGCAACAGGATGATGTGGGTTTCTTGAAGATGTTTCAGATCTGAAGACGCCTGGAGCACAGACTCTGGAAGTAAAGTTCTTTTGGAGAAAAAAAAGCTCTTTCTGTGCCACCATGGATGAAGTCACAGGACACAGAACAGAGCAGATTTGTCTCAGACAACAGTAACCAGCACTAACTCACTCCCTGCACCTCAGTGTTTTTACTTCACTAAAATAAGGAGACATTCATGCTGACGACTGTGTGCGATGAAGACGCCCAGAGTCGAGTCTGTGTCAATGATTTGAAACCTCACAGACATGATCCAACCCCAGGGTCAGGGTGGAGCGCTGCTTCCAGTGGACCGGTCCCCCAGGGGAAGGTTACGATGGTACGACGGTGCGGTGTGATTTGGGTAGCGGTCGTGGAGACTGTAGGTTCTGTGGATGGACGAAAAACATTATCAAGTGTCCTGTGGTTCTGTGGGCCTGAAATAACATGTGATAATGAACCAGGAGTCATGGGAAAGACTTTCTGTGGGTTAGAGCTGCTGTAGCCTGTGGTCCAGGGACGGGGGGACGGGGGGACGTGGGGGGGGGTCACTGAATGTGAAAGGAATGATCGGAATATCAATAAAAAAAAACTGTAACATCAAGTACTAAAAACACTCAAAGGTTTGACAGGGATGTTCAAAGTCAGGCCTGCAGGCCGCGTTACGTCCCCTTCTCTCCTGGATGGTCAGTGGTCAGTGAAGGGTGGAGGTATTATGTGTTTCGTGGTCAAGGACCGTTTCACCCAGTTCACACTCTCAGCTTCTGTGTTTTTACTCGAACCTCTCAGATGGAACTCAGCCTCACATCTGGGGCCGCTCCATTCTGCCAGTTGGCCGGGACTCCTGTCTCTGAGGTCGCCCCCCACACGCCGCCCCCCGGCACCCTCCCCAGACCCAATCCAAATCACAGCAGACCAGTTCAAAGCCCATGTGAAGTCAATAAAATCTAATTTAAAGCTGATCCTGATTAGGTTTATTCCCCCCTCATGAATCTGTCAGCGAGCCGCGGGGAAACTCTGCACGCCACGACCTAGTCCATCTGTGTGTGTGTGTGTGTGTGTGTGTGTGTGTGTGTCAGTGAGTAGTCCATCAGGGTGAGTGTTAATATACAGGGTCAAACCTTTTATTTATCCTGGATACAGCACAACATCAACAGTAACATTCTACAGTACTTGAAGGAGAGTCGACAAAACAACAACAACAACAACAACAACAACAACAATGAAACCAATCTGACTTATAAAAGGCCTGAATTCCCACGGCCTGACTAGGAAAGTCCACCGAGCGGAGGAAAGAAGGAGGAACACGGAGGAGCAGATAGAAGAGAACGTCAGTGACCGACAGGAGCGTTAAGGCGTGAGGAGTGACCACAGACGTGGGAGAACCAGCAGCCTCCAGCAGCCGTGCAGTCGCTGCTCTCAAGGCGAAACCAGAATTTTGTTCTAGGATGTGTGGCACCACCGGCCCTTTCTCCAGGTAAGAGGGCGGTTCCGTGAAAGTCCCCTCTGGTTTAAGGTCCTCAGGTGACGAGAGTCCAAGTCCAGCTCCTGGTGGCGTGAAGCGTTGGAACATCAAGGGTCGATCTCAATGGGAGCCACAGTGAGGATCACGTCCTCGTTCCCGCGGCGCACCACCACCCTCAGGGGTCCCTCCTTCTTGATGGCGGTGCTGACATCAGTGGCCGTCAAGATCCTCTGCCCGTTGATGGAGATGATGACATCGTGGTCTTTGAGACCGCCACTGCAGGAGAGGGAGAGAGTAATGAGAGTAAAGAGTGACGATCGAGCAGAAGAAGAAACAGGTGTGGAGATCAGAAGAAAACTGGGCTGTGATTCAGGGGGTGAAGATGAGAACTTTGTGATGAAACCTTCATCAACATGAACTCCATGACTCCATGGTGCTGAATTCAAGAGTAAACATCTGCTGACAGCAAACCAGAACTGGGAAAAAAAACCCTTGACGACTGTGACCTTGGTCTTCAGATCAGAAATCGACGTCTTAGGAACTTGAATTCCACCTGTTTTTTATTTTTACCTCTGACTCCATGGATCAGTTGTCCATTCATTCAAGGTCCAAATGGACCGATGAAGACTGAGCTCTGTGTAGAAACTAACTTCAACTTTAAAAAACTTTTTCTTCTCTGCGACGACACAGGCAAGAACCAAAGGTTGTTGGTTAGAAATCTATAACTAACCAATGAAAAACTTTAACCTAACAACTGAATCTGTCTGTCTGTCTGTCTGTCTGTCTGTCTGTCTGTCTGTCTGTCTATCTGTCTCTCTCTGACAACAAAAACAAACACATGAGCTCTTAAAGATCAGGAAATTAACGTGGAAAAGTTCAAGAAACCACAGAAATCTTTTAATTGCGAACCGTTTATTTTAGTCCTGGACTGAAGCTCAGATTCCTGGTCTCAGTCGTGAAGACCAATCAGAAGAGACCGGCGTTAACATGAGCAGAGAAACCGCAGCAGAGCCCGTAACCTCGCTGCATGAGGTTTGGAGGAAAGAGCTGAGCTCAGCAGCTCTGCAGACTCACTGCAGCGGCTGCGGTGTTGGAGGAGGAGGTGGAGGAGGTAGACGCTGACTGGAAGGGGCAGCTATTGTGGGAGGGGGGTGTTTAAGAGGCCAGTCAGTGGGACACGTCCACACCTCAGTCAGACTGGAGAATGTAAACAGGGGAAGGAAACGATTTACTCTGTTTATTTGCATTGTGAGAATAGATGGCGCTGCAGAGAAAGAGGTGGAGCAGGAGTTGGCCCAAAGTCCTGACACCACCCTCGAGTAGTTCTCCACCACTCCTAGATACTTCTAAGCACCGACCACAACAAGGTGGATCTGCCTGATAAATGACGAGCAGCTTTTTTTCCCATCAGCCACTGCTGCCTTCCCTCCTCCTTCAACAATGACATCATCAAGTTGATTTCTTCTTACATTGCAGCCGGCGTCTTCGCGATGACCTCCATGATGTAGGCTCCAGAGGTGATGTCGGGAAAGTCCCGGTGCCTGGTCTTCAGCTCCTTCGCCAGCCTACAGGTGGAAAAGGGAATTGCAGTTTAACGTCCATCATCCAGGAGCACAGGAATTTCACGGTTGCCGCGACACTTACGATGGGGTCAAAGTCATCATCCTCACACCGATGTACTTCTTCTTGGCTACAGCGCTCCCTGGAGGAACAACAACAGATGACAGGTCTTCATCCAGGGTCTGCAGCATTCCTTCTCTGGACTCTTAAACACTCAGACACTTCTGTGTAAAAACCACTCCGTAGAGCGGAGGTGGAGCCGTCGCTCGGTCACAGCTCCTACCTCGAGACTGACGGTCGTACGACTCGGCCAGGAACTGTCGGATCTTGTCCGAAGGAATGGCGAAGGAGATTCCGGCCGTCACTTTCAACGTGTTGATACCGATCACTTCACCGTCCTGAAACATCCGAGCTCAGATTATTCTCAGATTAAACCCTGTGTCTGTTGATGTGTGCAGGGCTGTCAAGAACCCTAGGGATTAATGTGGGAAGATCATGAACAGATTCTGATTGTGACTCAACCCCTGGTCAGTGGCCTCTTCCTGCTGCTGTTTTCATGCATCTGTCATGGTCAAAGTCATGTGACAAATAAATCTCATGAATGATTCAGTGTTTGTTTATGTGGCCGACTACTCTGTTCTTGGACAGCCCCAGTTTCCTTCAGGAGGACAGGTGTCTCACCAGGTTGACCAGCGGTCCTCCAGAGTTGCCGTACTGTCAGACAAGAGACAACAGGAATTATTTCCCCCGAGGTCAAAGGGTTAGGGTTCATTTGCTCCGGGCTGATGTCACTCACTCCCCGCTCTCGCTCACGTTTATAATTGCGTCCGTCTGAATGTAGTCCATGTCCGAGTTCCGCAGACCCAGTTCTCTGCCCCCCCGCTGGGTGGTGCTGACTATTCCAGTGGTCACCGTGTTCTGCAGGGAGAAGGGGCTGCCGATGGCCACCACAAACTCCCCCGGCCTCAGGTCCGAGGAGCGGCCCAGGAGGAGGACCGGCAGCTTGGTCTGATGGACAGGAAGAAGAACTGAGGTCAGTTTGTTTGGTGAGGCTTCAATAAAAGTCTGATAGAACAAAAAAAAACATCAAGATTTTAGATCTTTGGCAGACAGACAGACAGACAGACAGACAGACAGACAGACAGACAGACAGACAGACAGACAGACAGACAGACAGACAGACAGACAGGTTTATGTGAGCGTTTCCTTCTTCCTTTGTGTCTGCGTTGTTTGGTGTCAGGATGCACCAGTGCGCCCCCTACAGGTACCGTGGCGAGATGAAAGAGTGGAACAACACACACCACAAACTAGCAACCACAACTCTGAGAGTCACTGTCCAACTAACGTGGCCCCCCCTGGTGGCAGGAAACAGATGATGACTCCTGTCTTTTCAGAGCTGAGAAAGTACCAGCTGTGGGGGTCGCAGAGAAGGTTTTTACGAGCGCTGCTCTTGAAGAAGTTCAGATGTGGTTCAGCGAGGAGAGGCGGGTTGGTGGAAATGAGAGCTGCCGTGTTTTTTTGGGCAGACAACTCCACAGATTGTGTTGTTTTTCCCTCCACTCCACCACCACGCCGTACTTCACTCTCAGAAGGTTCTGAGTCTCTGGGTGTTTAGATAAAAACCATCACGTTTTAGAAGGTCAGACCAGAAAGCTCTGCTAGCCTCGACCAAAGACATAGTTAGAGAGAACACACGCCGAGGAAAGTACCCAGGCTTTTGGGTTTGGACCTCCAGCAGAGACAGAGTCAGTCCAAAACTCCCCGCTTGGTCCCCAGGGTTCAGAAAAGTGACCTCAGCCCTGGACCAGCTCCGGACTTCCACGTTGGACCGTGAAGGTCCTGCACAGAAACACTTACAGGTCTGTTGTTTATTTGAGAAGACACGAAAAGACGAAGGAGAACTTCAACAGCTACAAGAACCTGATCCTCACAACTAAAGCCCCAACCACACGCTTCACCTCTGCCAAATACCAAATACTGATTATTTAGTGACCACTAGGGGCAGTGTTTCCCAGAGGTTGTTGGACTCCAGGTCTGGTTCCTCCACGACTTGTGAAACTTCTGGTGATTTGATAGGGTTTCTGTTTCTACAGTAGAGTTCTGACCGGGGAACTGTTTGTACACGTTCACAGAGACGATGATGATGATGATGATGACAGCCTGTGGTCACATGTCTGGTCTGAAGATAAACTAAGATGACGAGGAGGAGACGAGGAGGAGACGAGGAGGAGACGAGGAGGTGACGTCTCCTGTGTTCACGTCTTTCTGCAGAACTGACCTGAAATTTAGGAAGAAGCGGTCGTTGGGTCCAGCGATGACCTCATCCTGTTATTATAACACAGACTTCACTGCTTCAGCCTTTACTCTGCCTTTTTGCTTAAACATGTGGTTCAACCTCATCCTGTACTGCCCCCCCCTCCTCACCCTCCTCACCCTCCTCACCCTCCTCACCCCCCAACACTCTCTGAGCCCCCGTTGTTCCTATAGCTCCAATAGTCTGAGTCTGAGTCAAGGAACGGAAAACTGACCCAGTTCTGGGCCGCGCTGCCGTCTCGTCTCTGGACCTGGAAAACAGTCACAAAGCTCAAAGTCGGCCAGAACAGAGAGGGTTAGGGTCTGAGGTGAAGGAGGAGAAAAGGAGGAGGAGAGGAGGAGGAGAGGAGCAAGACAACAAGAGGTCAGTGTCTCTCCATCTGCAGCCGAGCGTGTTTCCCTGCTGGTCCTCCCCTGGTCTCCTCTGGTCAGACCCTGGTCCCTGTGGTGGGACGTCTCAGACCGACACGAAAGACGTGTCACTTCCTGGGGAAATATTTAACCCTGATGGATTCACACACATGGACATTCCTGTCCACACACACACACACATACACACACTACCAGGTCAGATTCTGGACCATCAGCAGGGACAGAGAACTGTCTGGGTTTGGACCAGGTGATGTTTGTTCTCCCACTGTAGCTCAGCTCCACTGTCTGTAATGTACACTGTCAGTCTGTCCGCCTCCTCTAGGGGGCACCAGACACAGCAATGTGTGCTTTTCAAATTTTAAAGCCCTGAGCCTTAGTTTTATGAAATAAATGTCAGAAAAAAAACCAACGCAGTGATTGATCCTAACCCTGCCCCCCCCCTGACTCCACTGACCCCTACAGGTCACTCTGCTCCATTACAGCAGTGGAACTGAATCTCTGTGAACACAAAGAGGCAGCATTCCTGGTTTATCAACAGAGTCACGTGACCCGATGATGCTGAACATTCCTGAACACTCCAAGCCAAGAGCTTCCAAAACAATATAACTGTTTACAGGAGAGTGAGGGGGGAGTTAAACCTCCTCCCAGATCCACAGGAGTCACTCCAGGTAATAACCAACACGTCCAAGTTCCCGCTGAGAGAACGAGGCGTTCAAGGACCTCTACCTTGACTGGGCCGCTGCCACATCGCTGCGTTCTCTCATTAGCTCGCTGACATATTGATTCATTTTCCAGACCTGGTCCACATCCCACTCCCCTCACCCTTTCCCTCTCCCTCTCCTTCTCCATCTCCGCGCCTCTTTTTCCTTCTCTCTTCTCATCCCTGTTCTTTCCAGCTGCTGCAGACGGACTAATGAAATCCCCAGAGCCGGAGGTTAGACCACAGACCTGGGACGGACCTCCATGTTGAGGAGGTGGAGGAGGAGGAGAGGAAACTATCTTTAGTTTAGTTAAAGTCAAACTTTGTTCACAGAAAAGACCAAAGTATTGGACCTGTAACCTGAGCAGGGACCGTGGTCAACTTTGTCCCAGTCTCACGGTCTCCGTGGTAACGCAGACACGTTGTTGTGTTTACCTTCAACCCGTCCGACCGCAGGAGCGACCTCCATTGTCTGTGTCTCAAACACCAGGCTGCTCTGGTCCAACCCACGTTGTTGCCGTGGAAACTCAACTTTAGAGGCTCTGGATACAGGGGGCGCCGTTACACCAAGACGCGACTTCTTCATCGTCCTCGTCTTCGTCTCACCACTTGATGTTGATGTTGAGTGAAGCTGCTGTGGGGACGACAGTAGACTGGCTTTAACCCTTCATCACTCTCACTGCTCTTCTTCATCATGCTGCTGTGTGTGTGTGTGTGTGTGTGCGTGTGCGTGTGCGTGTGCGTGTGTGTGTGTGTGTGTGTGTGTGTGTGTGTGTGTGAGACACACATGGTTCAGTCTGGATGTTTATAACATAGAAAAACAGACGTTTGTCTCTGGGAGAAACTCACTCTCTAATAAATACACGCTGCCACCAGGGCGGCGCCATTCCCTCTATGTGGTTCCTCTGACGGCCACAGTAGATGAACTGCCACATAAATCAACAGGAGAATGAAGGACGAGGACTGAAGTCCAGACGTCGGGACAGTGTAATCAGCGTCTGTACAAACAAATGATTGAGGTTGTTGGTTTGAAGACGTCCAGACGACACCACAGTGACTGACAGCAGTGAGCAGAGGGTTCTTTATCGGTTCAGAAATAAGAGCAACGCAGAGAGGCTAATGACACGGTACTGCACCCCGGCCAACAGTACCAATCACTCACTACCCAGACTTCAGCCCAACTGGAAATAGTTCCATGGAGCACGTGTCTTTACACCACGAGACACAGGAAGTACCAGGGCTGAAAATAGTCCCAGTTTAAGAGGGAACAGGAACTAAAAACAGAACCAGCAGACGGAACTGTTTGCTGGTCCACGTTCAACACTGAACCCAGTCCTGCTGCTGCTGCTGCTGCTGCTGCTGCTGACACTCACTGACTGAAGATGAGGAGACTCATGGGACTCCTCCTCTGAAAGCGCTACGGAGTACTGTACTGTACTGCACTGTACTGTACCTGTCTCTACAGGCTCCTTCCTGACGTTGCCGTCACCCAGTGAACACAGTGATGTCTGTCCCTCTGTCCCATGTGACTCCAACAAACAGAGCTCTGTCATCAGCGTAGAGTTCGTGTCTCATTAAAGGACGAGCAAAAACAAAACCCGTGTCAGCGCCGTCTTCCGCTTCGTCCCCTCACACTGTCCTCTGAACAAAACATCCAGCCAGTGTCCTCTTTTTACCAGCTGAGGTCTTTGTCCAACACTTCATGTTGCCGTCATGAACGTCCAATCACACGTGTCCTCCATAATGGACCCAAAATTCCCTGTCAACACTGGAGTGCAGCCCAGCAGAGACGAGGACACAGAGGGGAAACAACACGGAACAAACAAGCTCCAAACCCGTGAGTCAGTGGAATGAAAACCCTCAACACAGGTTTGATCTCAGCTCCGTCCAAACTCTAAAAAACACTTCGCAGCTCGTTGCCGAGCAATAACGTAAATCTCTGAGCTGGCGTTGAATTAACAAACGTTGACCCAGATCTGCTGCTCACAGAGGGACGTAGCGTGAAGAACCGAGGTCTAACAGGAGAAGTTTGGGCTTTTAGTCTGTTTTATGATCTGTTCTCCTCCTGGTTCTACAGCAACAGGACGGTCAGGACTTATTATGACCAATGCTCTGCAACATGAAACTGTTCTCAACCAGCAGCAGCCAAAACCTCAGTGTTGACCTGACTGATCTAAAAAAAGATCGAAAAAAATACATAAAACCACCACCAGGTGGGGCTGTAAATCTGGACTCACCGGGACGTCGATCTTGATGAGCGCTATGTCCGACTTCTCGTCCACGTCTTTGATTTTGGCGTCGTAGGTGGCGCCGCTCTTCAGCTCCACCTTCACTCTGTGTTTATTGGCTACGACGTGGGCGTTGGTCACGATCTGTCCGTCTTCCGACACAACGAACCCGGAGCCGCTGGCCACCGCCACCTCCCGCTTGGAGTAGGTCATCCTGTGGGAGGGAGCGATGATGGCGTGATGACATCACAGCTGTGTTACATCAACACTGAAGAGTGACTGAGGTGGAGACAGAGGGACGAACAGCCCTTGTCCATATGAAGTGAGGAACAAGGGGGCGCTCTAACTACAATTCAGAGTTACTAGTTTTAGGGTTGAACTTTTTGGGGGTTTTTTTGTGTCTCCACCACAACCAGAGAATCTAATGTTTCACCCAAGAACTACCAGAGGACACCTCCTGTCCTACCACTCCCCTGACCTCCTCCACCCAGGAACCTCTCCTCCAGCTCTTCTTTCCTGGGCCAGAGCAGAGCTGCTGATGCAGGGTTTCACCACTGGGGGTGCTGTGCCGCGTCTCTGTCGTCTTTTCATCATCAAACTATTCTCTCGGATTCTCAGTCTCACAGACGCCTTTGGAGACTTTTATCCACACACACACACACACACACACACACACACACACACACACACACACCCCCAGGTGAGTTCCTTACTTGCGGTAGAGTTCAATGTGAACGACAGACGGAGCAATTTTCTCCACCACGTCTGCGATGAAGTTGTACTTGTGTCTGGGACTGTTAGGATCGTCCTTGGCTGAAACACAAAGACACAGGAGTCAGAAGGAGCAGCAGGAGCAGCAGGAGCAGCAGGAGCAGCAGCTCTGGGTGACATCAGATTATTCAAAGTGGAGGTAAAGTCCAAACCTTCAGACTCTTCTTGGATAAAAACACACAAGGAAATTCCTGAAAGGAATTCCTGAAGGTCCCCTCAAACAGGGAATAACCTGAACATAGGAGCCGGAGCTCCTGCAGCCGCCCCATCGTCTGGGGGCAAGTCAGGAGTCGTTGAGTGATTTACCTGGTAATTAAGTTCCACTCAGACGCTTTAACCAACGCCGTGAATCAAGTCTCCACAGGACGGTTCCTCAGGAAGGTTGGAACACTTTCATTTTCTCATCTCTGATCCCCTGGACAGATCTGAGTCAGGGACGGACTGAAGGATGTGGAGGAGACACTGGGGTGATGGATCCAACATCCAGGCTCCAGATACAGATACAGATACTGCACTGGACCAGTTCTGGACCAGTTCTGGACCAGGGAACATCTTGTCCAAATACAGGACTCAGATCTCTATCGTTGATACAAATTGTCCATTGTCTTCACGGTTTGTCTTCAGCTCAGCTGGTTTTCTGCCCCCGGTGGTGGAGGTGTTATTTGAAGGAGGAACGTCACGAGGAGGAGCAGTGGAGAACTGAACCTGACGTGATAGTGTGTGAGGGAGGAGAAGATGAACGCAGGCCGTTTTGTTAGAAACATGAGAAGCTTCAGAAAAGTCCTGACAGGACGGAGACGACGGAGAGGATGGAGAGGACGGAGCAGACAAACTGAAAAACAGCTGCTTCCTCCTGGGCCAAGTTCTGACTAACTCAGCCGTGAAGCTCCCGTCAGGAGTGTGGGTGGGTGGGGCTACAGTAAATGTAAAGCGTCCTCACACGTTGTGTGAACCACACTTTTGCAGCTGCAGTGACTCCCCCCACCCCCCGTCCCCCCTCCACCCTGACCTCCACCCTGACCTCCACCCTCACTGCCGTCCCCTGAAAACCATCAACTCAGTTAAACGTCAACGTCATCGAGGACGAACTTCTTCTTTGAAGCCGTTTCCACGTCAGCAGCTCAAACTCAACGTTGACTTTTGCTCGTCCTCAGGCAACACCAGTCTGTGGAACCTATAAAACCAGAGGTGATCACATGACACACGGAGGCCAATCCATCCACCAGGTTTCACTACATCAACCTAACAGTAGGGGCAGTGTTGTCTTTTTAACAGCTGTCCAATCAGTGGAGGGAGACCTGGACCGTGGTTTCCATGGTTACAGTCAACCTTCATTCTAAATGAGTCATTCCAACCTCTGGGTCGTGGCCCGCTGGTGTACCAGGTGTCAGGCGTCAGATTCCATGGTAGAGAGTTCTGTTCTCTACAATGGTTCAAACAAGAGTTTTTGGGGTTTTTTCTCGGGTGGAGGTGCGACAGACCTGAAGGGCGGTGTTTCTCTGACTCCTCAGAATCAAACTTTTCTCCTCAGGGAGAAACTTCAGAAAATCATTTTTGAATCGGTTTTTGTTTGGAACAAACTGACTCACGTTTTTTCCCAAAAACAGATTTTCATTTGTTTTCATTTTCCCTCCGTTGTCACTGACTCACACGTTTGTGTCTTTATGACTCAGTCCACAGCGTCCCTGCTGCAGTGATGTCCTGGTTCTGATGCTTGAGGACGAATTGAAGAAGAAGAAGAAGAAGAAGAAGATCGTCATCATCTTCATCGTCTGAGTGGAACGCCAAAAAAACTCAACTTTTCCAGCCCTCTGTTTTGGCTTCTGTGGCGTTTCAGCTCAGCCTAAAAACCAAGGAAATTAGATTTTCCACCGAGAACTTCATCCTGGTCAGAAGGAGAAGCTACCGTCAGTCAGGAAGTTCTCAGACGGATGAGTTGTCGTCTGTGACCTCACAGCAAATATAAACAGACCACAGCTTCACATTCCACTGAGGAAAGTTCTGTCAGTGAAACAGAACCGTGTCAGAGGAACCGCAGTCTGTGAGCAGGAAGACGGGCCGATGAAGATGAAGATGAAGAAAGCAGACGTGCAGAGACAGACAAGGGTTCATATTCAGAAGAGCTGAGTCTGAAACTGAGTCTGAGTCAGTCCTTGTCCCTGTCCCTGTCCTTGTCCTCCTGTCTCCATCACTGCAGGAGACCAGAGCAGAGCAGCACAGGCCGGGGGCGTCGGGGGTCCAGGTGGGGGACCCGAGGGGGGGGCAGTCACCCGGGGGTTTAGTGACACACACTCACACATCTGTGTTGTTCTCAGAACTGTCTGCACAGGTGGAAAAGTTGTTGTCCACCCTGGTGGTAACAGTTGGAACTGACCTTTCTGCTGGTCTTCATAGACAGTCATACTACAGGTGTTAATGTAGTCCCTGTCCGACTGTAGTCCCAGTCTGGCTGTGGTTCTGGTCTAACTGTAGTCCCAGATGGACTCTGGTCCCTGTCCAACTGTAGTCCCAGATGGACTCTGGTCCCTGTCCGACTGTAGTCCCAGTGTGTCACCTCCAGATCCTTCAGAAGGAGCTGGCCTACTTCCACTGTAGGGTCCAGGCCCAGGATGACGTAGACGTTCAGGAGTTTATTTTGGGAGGCTGTGATGACAGCGTCTCCCTGCGGAGGTGCTGTTGTTCCACAGTAGAGAGCAGATTTAAAGTGACGGCTTTTACGGCTCACGCTGACATTTTCCCCGCAACAGCCCAGGTGGTTAACGATGTAGGGAAAAAACTGCCGTTTAAGTTGCTTACATGACTGACAAACAACTGCGGGCGAACAGTCGGCCTCGCCTCCGCGCCCACACCGGGTTTGATGTTCACTAACCTTCTCCCAAAACACAGGTTTCTAATTTAGACTTCTGCTGCACGTCGTCGCCACCGGTGCTGCGTTCACTGTGTTCACAAGAGAATGAGCTGAGGAGGAACTGGTGGAGGGTGATGTATGGACAAGAACCAGGAGGACAACGAGGAGGACATCGAGGAGCAGGAGCAGGAGTTAGGAGACAGATATTTTAATGTTAACACAGAAAAGTCCAGAGAGATTCTGTGTTTTTTGTGTTGTCGTCAAACTGACACAGAGACTCAGTTCTGGCGTCGTGGACTTTGAGACATTTGACGGACGCTGACGGGAGCAGTCAGGTCCAGAACTACGGTTCTGTTTACGTCCTGAGAGGAAAACAAGGCGGGTTCAAAACAAAGGGAAAAGGAGCGATGAAAAATGACTGACCCCTGTCTGCATCATCCTGTCACTACATCACACAGTCTGTTTTCAACCTTCAACCGTCCAATCAGCACCGGTTTCTTTCACGGAACCAGAAATTGGTCTCAGATTTTTGGAACGGGCCGTGTAATTAAATCTCAGCTGAGGTTTTTCTCAAGCTGCGGCAAAAAGGTTTCAGATGTTGAAAGTGATTTTATCTAATGTTCCGCAGACCACGGGCTGAGAACCCTGATCCGGGTCCAGCTCAGACCGTCAGAAGAGGAGTGGGTCGGTGTCACTGGGTTCTCGGGTCTCAGGAATAAAACAGTGGGAATTAAAGGCTCGCAGCTGTGACGTGTTGCGTTCACTTGACGCTCAGCCGGTCCGGACCTGCGGTCCGTGTTTCACAGCCGTTCTGGTGATGGACTGAAAACACAAACAGGAAGTTACAGACACCGCCAGACCAGACTGAGGTCACAACACAGACGAGAAAACAGGAGGACGGGCGACGGAGACAAACTCCAGACACGAGCTGTCAGACAGTCCGTGTTCTGGTCTCAGCTCGGTTCTGGAGGTTCAGCCCGAGACCAGAGCAGAGTTTCCGGAAAACTTGAATCCAAACTGTGGTTTTGCGACCGTTTCTTCTTCGCTCTTTTCTTACTTGCTAACAGTCAACAGTGAGGAGGAGGAGGAGGAGGAGGAGGAGGAGAAGGAGGAGGAGGAGCCGAGTGACAGGAAATCGACGTCCAATATGTTTATCATTTATGATCACATGACCAACAGCTCTGGCCTGAAGTGTAAAGTCCAGTGAGCAGCAGTTTGATCCAGGAGAAAATGTTCTGTTTCATCTACAACGACTGTTTCGATGAACGTCCGACTCTTTAACGTTACGTTGTATTTCACCTGTGTTTGAAAATATTTATCGTCCAACGTTTTTGACACACGTGACTTTTTAACGCCGGGGAATGTTTTTCATCAACTACAAGGACGTTCGGTCGATAAGTCAATACGGTGACCGACGACTTCAACATTTTGTCCCGTGAAACGTCCCGTCCCCGGCGTCCCCCCCTCAGCCCGCGGGCCTTACCTTTTCCACAGGCTCCTCTCTGGATGAAGAGCACAGGTGGCTGCTGCAGCCTCTCGGCTCTGCGGCTCACCTTCTTCAGCTCGCAGATGTTGCGGTACGACACCCCGTCGCTGCCGCACACCGGCTCCGCAGCTTGGCACACGCACAGCCCGTTCTTGCTTCTCCTCCTCACCGTGGCGCTGTGTCCCACTCCCGCGGAGATCGAACACTCCAGCCCTTCTCCGCACACCGGGTCCCCGAGCTTCCCGGTGCCGCCGCAGGCTTCGCCCTCTCCGGACGCGCACACCGGGCAGCAGTGGCAGGCGTCGAGCGTCTGACCCTCGGCGCAGTCGGCGGGGAGCCGCGGACACAGAGTCTTGTCACAGCGGGCGGGACATCCGACGACGTAGCGGCTGGAGGTCTGGGCATCGGCCGGCGATGAGGCGACGGCCAGGGCCAGGGTGAGCAGCAGGCACCGGGACCAGGACCGGGACCGGGACCGGGACATGACTGGACGCAGGATGGAAAGCGGAGACGAGTGGAAGAAGTTCCCCGCGGGACGACGGTGAGACAGGGCAGCAGTGAGACAAACTTCACTGCGCAGCCAATTACGCGTCGGTGCGTTTTTTCGCTGCCACCGTTTCGGAGAGGGAAACCACAACAAGGCTGCTGATTGGCCGAGAGCAGGGTGACGTAGTGGACGGAGGAGCTGCTTTTCTCTTTGTCCGGATGATGTGTCTTCAGGGACTGGACTGAAAAGAAGAGGAAACAAAGATGTTGGAGAATTCTCCACTCCTCTCCTCCTCCTTTTTCCTCTCCTCCTCCTCCTCCTCCTCCTGGTCCTCCTGGTCCTCCTCTCTGAAGAAGAGGGAAAGGCAACAAAGGTCTGGGTCAGTGAAGGATTCTTCTCTGAACGGAGCAGTGAAGCCGAAGACTTTGTTTGCCAGGAAATTCGAATCAATCAAAAACCATAAGGTTTTAATTATGGATCGTAAATATTTTTCCCACAATCCTCCACTGGGTGCCGCTCAATCCAGAGGAAAAGAATAAATCTTCAAAACTTCTGTCGCAGTCAGAATAAATGTGCAGCTCAATGGTGTGAGAGCAGGACAAACATCTCTGGAGATCAGTAGTTCTCAGACCTTTCCATCAATCCCACCTCAGAAGAAGGAGATCTTCTTCACTCCACTTGTTCCACATGAAGATGCAGAGGTCCGAGTGTTGAGCCCTGAGGTTCTCCACTGACAGATCATCATCTGTCCACACCCATTCACACAGAACGAAATTTGAGTTGATTGTTAGTAAAGCAATAAACAGAACTGACACTAGTTTCTACTACAGCTGGTACCAGTGCTGGGGTCGTGTCGCTGGTTCCCAAACTTTCCACTCACTCCGTCACATATCACAGTAGAAGAACCTGGTGAAAGTTCTCCATGGAACTCTTTCTTCTCCCTCTGTTTTTTTACTCTCACTAATAAATGAGTCAGTGCTAAATTAGCACGCACTCGCTTTATGGCTAATTAGTGTGGAGGATATGGAGAGAGTTGTGGTGCATGATGGGAACTGCGGCCGGTTCTCGCCGCCCTCACAAACATTTGTCATAACGAGAGAATTTCTGGGGACGAGCGTTTAATCAGCGCTGCGGGTTCTTAATGGGGAATTAACTCCCTCTAATGGTGATATCTAAATAATGACAAACATCAGTTCAGATGGAACTAATGCTGATGCCTTTATAATCGGTTCTGTGCCAGGCGCGGAGCAAAACAAACGTCTGAAGATGGTGTGTTAATAACAAACAACCAAAGTGTGAAAGCCTCGAATGTCTGTGGTCGACAGTAGGGGGCGGCAGCGGCAGCCGCAGAGTGAAATCCCTGGGAAAATGACTTTGTTTTTCTCGTGAACGTCGTTAATTTAAGAACAAACTTTGTTTTTCTCTCAAACTTTTCCTCTGGGTCTGAGTCTTGTTTACAAACAGCTTCACTTTGATGTTTAGATCAATATTATTTCTCTCTTTGTTTGTTTGTTGTGATATTGGTCATTAACCCAAGGCTTTGGATCAGTCCTAGATCTTTTGCATCTGGCCACCTTTCCACTCTGTGGTACCAGACCCCCTCTGGTCCCTGGTACTGGGTCTACTCTGGTCCCTCTCTTGTGATACCGGGCCTACTGTGGTACCCAATCTCCTCTGTCAAGGTGCTTCCTCTGGTACCGGGTCTCCTCTGGTACCGGGTCTCCTCTGGTTCTAAACACAGACTGTGTCTGTGTCCAAGAGTCAGTCAGAGAAGTGTCTGTACAGTAAGTGTCTGGTGCAGACGTCAGCTGACGGAGAGCGGATCAGCTGGTTGGTCTGTGGAGAACAACAACGTGTCTGTTGAGACCCAGAGCTCCAGCGTCGTTCTTCACACGAAGGAACTTCCTGTATAATCAGAGTCCACGTCACGGTGGGAAAATGTTGAGATGAAAAGAACCCCAGGCTGAGGAACACCCAGCCTCCGACCAGTGCTGGCAGGAACATCCAAGGACGGATCCCACTGAGGTCTGTGTCATCTCTGACCTCCAGAGTCCTCCAACCACCGGGTTCACGCCTGAGCCACGGCCCCGCCTACTCCAGAGCAGAGCTGGGATTGGTTGGAGAAGTGACGTAGCGTTAAGATAGAACAGAACAAGTCGAAGAGGTCCTGGGATTCCTTTCCTCTTCCTGTTTCCACAGGTCAGAGTCTTGACAAACTAAGGCACGGGGACCAAGTGTGGCTCGTTGATGTTTGTCCCAATGTTTTGTCTTTCAACTTCTGCCCATTTCCTTGCAATAACTACAGCTTCTCTGTCTTAGAAGACCAAGACCATCTTATCATTTAACAAAATGAAAAAAGAAAAATGTGAAAATGTTGGCAACTAAGAAAGAAGAAAGACTTTTCTCCAGATCTGATCGTTAAAATATTACAACTGACATTAACTAACATTTCCATTAAAAACTTCTAAATTAAAGCTACATCTTCTGAAAAAAAAAGACCACCATTGACGCGTTGATCAAACGCTGCAGCGTCTTTGTATTTATGACAAAAAAAAATCTTTATCCTGTTTCATCTTTTCATATAAGATGATGTTTTTAAAGACTTTCTCTAATTCTGCCAACTGTACAAATACTTCACGTACACTGTTTTTCTGCCACCACTAGAGGGCAGTGTGAGCCTTAAGATGCTCAGGGAGCGCGCGCGCACACACACACACACACATTTTCAGTGTTTATTTCTTTCAAGTCATTCACATAATAAATAAAAAACAACGGAAAGAACTCAGAACAAACGGATCAGTGACTGAAGGAGCCAAAGTTCTGCTGGAGTGAAATGGAACAGGCAACATTAGTGTGTGTGTGTGTGTGTGTTTATGGCCAGACTCACGAGAGTGTGTGTGTGTGTGTGTGTGTGTGTGTGTTTTAAATAAAGCTGCCTGAAATTCAATTACACAGCAATGAGCAGAGAAAACAAAACAAAACCACACACACACACACACACACACACACACACACACACACACACACACACACACACACACACACACACACACACACACACACACACACACACAGAGAGAGAATTCAAATATCAACAGGAGGGTTCACCCACATGCAGTACCACAGATGTCTGAGCTGTGGATCCAACCATGGATCTCTGGGTCGCTGGTCCATCAGTGGAAGGACCAGTTCTCACCTGGTCCTTCAGGACTACAGTACCAGGTCTCTGTCGATTCAACACCGTCACAAACACCAAGAAAGGCTTAAAAACAGTTAGCATGGATGCTAGTTAGGTTTCAGTGAAGGGAAGAAAATGGACAAAACCTTGGGATTATTTCACACCTGGACTACAGTCAGACCTGGACTACAGTCAGACCTGGACTACAGTCAGACCCGGACTACAGTCAGACCCGGACTACAGTCAGACCTGGACTAGTCAGACCCGGACTACAGTCAGACCCGGACTACAGTCAGACCTGGACTACAGTCAGACGAGAGAAAATAAATCAATGCACCTACAGTATGGCGTTACATGGTACAGGTCGTCACCTGGTTCAGTGACACATTTCACTGCTGTTAAATATTAAAAAAAAAAAAAATCAAGGTCACAGAAGGAGGAGGAGGAGGAGGATGAGGAGGAGGAGGAGGAGCAGGAGGAGGAGGAGGAATCAGCAGGGGGCGGCGGCCATAGTCGTCAGTCAGAAGCACAGTCTGGACTGAACTCTGAGGGTTTGTGCTGGTGGGTTTTTATTGCGGGTTCTACTGTTGGGACTTGAAGAATAAGATTGTGTCCAAAGTGGAACCTGGAGTAACAGTTGTACCTCAATGTGCCTACAACCTCAGAAACCCAGAAGAGAAGAATGTGTCGGCTGCTGATCCTGTTTAGAGGAAACGATCAGGAGAAGCAGGAGAAGACTGTGACACCAGGAGGAGAAATCTGTCAACGTTACAGATTTCCAGGGACCTTCCTGCTGCGAACGCAGGTTGATCTGGGAACCAGAACCAGAAAACACCAGTGTTTGTAACCCAAAGGTTGAGTCCATTTCTGCCCAGAACTGTTCACTTCCTGTGTCCAATCACCAGATCAACGTTATTGGTTAAAAACAACAACAAACTCACAGAAAAACGGTTAAAAATCTTTGAACGGACCTACAGGACTAAAAAGTTCAATCAAAGAACTGGGTTTAAAGGAGCGACTGAATGACTTTGATCCTCTATCATCACTGGAGTGGGTCCAGTCCATGACCTCCAACGTCCGGTGTCAACGGCTCGAGTTCAGACCAGGGATGATTAGGAGGGATGGACACCTTCTTCCAAGACCTGAGGAAAAGTCTTCGAAGTTCCTCTGAAGTTCCCTTCTTCCATTGTGAACCAATGGTCTGAAGAAACAACGCCAGTCCCTGGACACCAGTCCCTGGACACCAGTCCCTGGACACCAGTCCCTGGGATTTTGGATTAGAAAATAAATACAAAGATTAATGTTGAACAGCAGGCAGACGGAGGGGGAGGGGCTTAGAGCAGGTCCTATCTGCAGTGTTCCTCCAGTCTTGGACTGTGACCTGGCCTAGAAACCAGAGAAGCTCCACTTGGACAGAAACTATTTTTTTTCTCCATGGCTTGGACCCTGACCCTCAAGTAGTTTCTGGACTTGAACTGGACTCAAAGATAAACCTGGAACGACTCTGACTTCAGCAAATCCTCGGGAGCTTCTTGACTTTGAATGAAGAACACTTATTGTATGACTTGGGACGTCCTCTAGTGATTGGACTTCAACACAAACATATCTCCTGGGACTTTGACTTGGACTCCATGAAAGACACCATTTTTTTGGCCAGTGTTTTTATGTTGACTTGGTTTTTTCTATGGCGACTTGGACTCAAACCAGCAGGACTTGGCTTCAACTCTGTCCCGGTGACTCAGCGTGGACACCGCCGTGGGGCAGATGAAAGGTCCAGTTTGACACGTTTCATTACGATTTTGGCACAAGCGCCGCTCAGTGTCCCCTTGTCCGTTGTCACCTTCCTCCAGCACCGAGTCCAGTTCAACATCTCAGACCTCACTCACGGGCAGGTCAGCGTCGTCCAAGTCCAGAGGGGCTTCAGGCACCTGGGGCTCGAAGCTGCTCCGCCTCCGCCACGGCGACTCCTCCACCTCCAACATGGTGAGGGGGGCCACGGGAGGCACGCGGGGCGAAGAGGTCACTTTGCCAGACGCGTCTCCTGCAGGGACAGGCGCGCCCGCGAGTGGGTGTGGCCGGGCCGCGGCAGCAGACTCATGAAGTGCTCGCTGTCCCACGCCAGGCTGCGAGCGTGCGCCGCACGTGACAGCAGCGCCCCACTCTGGGAAGCATGGTGGCACGGCAGATATGGGCGAGCGTGGGACGGGGGGGCCGGGGTGGCTGCGGTAGAAAGTGGAGCGACCGCCGTGTTCCTGCAGCGGAGAGAGCGAGAGCGGGACGGGGGTTGATCAGTAACCAGAGTGACAACCGTGAGTGAGAATAAATATGACGTAGAGTTAGTTACAGACTTGGAAGTGCCACCAGTAGGGGGAGCCTGGTGCCATTTCTAGGAAGAAGAAGAAGCTGGAGAGTGTGGTTGCACTAGTAGCAGTGGTAACAGTAGTAGCAGAAGAAGAAGTTGTAGAAGAAGAAGCAGGACTAGTGGAAGCTGTGTCAGCAGCAGGTGTTAGTCATGGTCACATGGTCTACAGGTTACAGTGGAAGAGCAGTGTCTAAGGACGCAGCGGTTGTTGGTGAAGGTTATTTCACAGCTTTTCACTCTCAGATTTTAGTCTCTGAAACACAAAGAAGAGGAAGAACGGAGAGGATGGAGGAAAAGCAGCTGGTGGAGGTGGAGACGAAGGAGGATTTGGTTTCAGTGGAAAAGTTTCTGTTCAACTAGTTAAAACTATCTGCGTTGACCTTCACCACCACCGTCCCAGTCTAACATCAACCAATCCTGAAACAGGCCTATGAATATGAACTGACTCATGTTTGATAGACACAATGCTGCCCTCTAGTGATATTCACTTTCATATGCAGCCATTTCTCCCTAAAACACATCATTTGGTTGTGTTGTCTAAGGACAAAGTGATGAGGATTCTCACACACATTTATACTAATAACACTTTATAATATCAACACAGTGTTACTACAATAAAACACTGAGTCTTTTACATTGTCGTAGTAATAGGAAACAAGAGAGGGAAAAAAACAAACATACAGGCAGCGAACAGGTGGGAGGAGAAGAGACAGGCAGGATGTCACACATCTAAGACAGGTACACAGCTGCAGCAGACTGAGGAGACCACAGAAGACACGGTGTGAAGGACAAAGGTCACCAGGAATACACAGACTGACAGGAGGAAGAAAAGGCATCAGTAAACACAGTGATGATGACGTCTGTAATGGACTCATGGTTTATTTCAGCAACGAAGCAACAACGAACGTCAGGTCCCATGAAAGCTCTGCAGCCAAAGCCATGAAGGAGGAGATGAAAGTGAGGAGGAGGAGGAGGAGGAGAAAAGTGTCCTGACTTTGTCTTCATCGTTACCTTCATACATAGGCTTTTTAGAACTAATGGATCTGGTAAAAAGTAAAAATGATTTTTGATAAATGGTAAAAAAAATAAATATTAACTATTAACGCGTCCTCCTTGGTTTCAATTCTCCACTTCCCTCCGTGGCTACACTTTACAAGCACAGGTGAGAAATCTGTGTGTGGGTTGAGTTTCCATGCTGGTGCTGACAGTAGCATTAGCATGCAGAAGAAGAAGCCTCACAGAACCTTCCACTAAAGCAAAGAAAACAGACTTGTGTATGAAAAGCACTGAGGATGGGGGCAGGTGAGGAGGGGGGAGGAGGGGGGGGGGGGGAAGGGAGGATCATCCGTTTGGTTAACACAGCCAAATGAACTGCAGCGAATCATCAGAGAAGCAGTCAGAGCTAATCTGCCCTAATGACACCTACAACCACAAGGGGGCAGCCAGTAAGTGGGAAACAGTATTAAAGAGGTGAACTTTCAGGGGTCTCGGGGGAGTCGGGGAGGGGGGGGGGTTTAGATGAGCTGACGTACGTGCTGCTGCACTCCCCGATTCGGGACGTATACCTCTGTATACAAGGGTTCGACAGCCGTCTGGCCTGCCGCATCTGCAACAACACAGTGCAAAGCAGGGTTAGAGCAGATGGGACACATCTGCCCCACAGACCACTGAGGAGGAGGAGGAGGAGGAGCAGGAGGAGGAGGAGGAGACAACAGGAACACAAAGGGCTCAGAGGGAGATCAGATAGGGGGCGGTAGAGAAACCAGGCAGCAGTAACTCTGTCACTGCGCTGGTTAGTGACCAGGTGTCAACGTCTCAAAGGTGAAAAAGACATTTGTTTCATGGAAAAATCAAAGTGAAAACAGAACCTGAGGAGCTGAGACCAGGGCAAACTATGGATACTGGGCCACGGCGGGGGGGCCGGGGGGATCATCAGGGTTGTTTTGCTGACTGGTCCCACCACCAGGGGGCATTAGTGACAAAACTCACAACCATTCTCCCTTCACCACTACAGGGTTCTGTGTGTGTGTGTGTGTGTGTGTGTGCAGGCGTGAGACAGTGTGACATCATCAACACTGGACATGCAGGGGACGATGGGTCTGTGGACCGGACCTTCAAGGACTGGACACTGGGTTTGATGACTCTTCTCACACAGAAACATGCAAAGTCCAATCAGTCAGGGTTAAGGTTCTAACGTCTGTTATGGGCCGAGGTCTGGGATACATACTGTGGCAGCAGAGCGGCCCGGCCCCCGCTGGGCCACGATGGCCCCTGAGACAGCCTTGATCCAACTGTGCATCTCCTCTGGACTGTCAGCCTGGGGTGGGGGGACACATTACAGTTACTATTAGTTCACACTCAGTCACGACAAACAACATTTCTATCAATGTGTCTGTGTGTGTGGACGTGTGTGAGAGTGTGTGTGTGTGTGAGGGTCACTGGAGCTGGGAACTGATTTGTGTTCCACTTTTCAGTCCGTTTCTAGTACTTTTCTTACTGACCCGTACCCTTGGATCTCATGGGTCACAGACCAACAACTGATTCAAATTGATTAATTTTTCCGACCCTAGAAAAGAATGAACTGCGCAGCAATGCTACCACCTAGTGACGCTCACTTTAATGTACAGCCTCTAACTCCAAGAATAATATTATTATAATATCGTTGGTTTTATAATCACAACTGAAAACCAGCAGGTAACAAGAAAATAATTAAAGTCAATATACGATGACACTGAGTTTCTGGTGCAGGTTTTATTGGAATTAAAGAAATAAATTGAAATGGCTCAGTTTTCTGACATACAGACTGTCATTAAAGGAAAAAAAATATATATATCAGTTTGTGCCACTTGAATGTAGCTCAGAAATAATCCAGATTGAGCCCATATTTGGTGAACTGTGGTGTTTACAGTAAATATGCTGATAACAAGCCCAGCCCAGCAGGTATGTGGCTCCTTTGGGAATCAAACCCAGGACTTTTTGCTAACCACTGCACCACAGAAGTGACAACAACATGGAATAAAACTGCACAAAGACAAGACTCACCTGGATGTAAAAAGTCCTGGATGTTGTGACGACTTCAAACAGATTATCTCTCATCATGATGTCACTGATAAGACAGAGAGGACGGACCAACAGAGTCAAAGAGCGGGACAGACACAGAGACACAAAGGGAAAATGTTGGGACTTGTCTCTCACCTCTGTTTACACTCCTGGACTTTGTGAACTTCCTTCAGAGGGATCATCCTCAGAGGCTCCTTCTCCTGGAAGAGAGTTTCAAATCAAACCAATAGAAACTAAGGAAGAAAATGGGTTTGAAACTAATCAGTTTCCAATCAAGGTCCTCAGCTGAGGAATCAGAAGACCTTCAGCTCCAGGAGGAGGAGATCAGACCTGGATCCTTTTTATTTGTTGGATCAAGATTGGAAACTGTCTAAGGTTCAAAATAAAACACACTGTGTTTCATTTCACGGTGTCTGTGACTCAGAGTCCATGTCCTTGGGTCTGTTGATGTCCAAACACACAGATAAAGACGTCAAATAAGGGCAGACTGCACTGAGTCCTTGGGAATAGGAGGCGCACTGTGGTCTGTAACAGTGTGTGTGTGTGTGTGTGTGTGTGTGTGTGTGTGTGTGCCTCCAGGCGACCAGGCATGACCTGACATGTGAAATGAGGCCAGAGAATTTCACACAGCAGATAAAACATGTCAGGACTGGGTGTTTGCACTGGAACTCCCAGCCATTGACTGACGGGATTCAACCGAATCCACTCCCACTGTCAGTGGAAATCTGCCCCTAGGGGGCGCACTCATCTCCATGGATGTTAATTACCAAATCAGACTTGAAGTAGCTCATGGAGTTTTCTTCCAAGAGGAAATATCGCCGCTTCCAGTTTCTCATCTGTGAAAGAGTAAAAAAAATAAAAAAGTTTAGAAAGTAGGTTTGTCTTGACAAACAAAACATCTGCAGTGAGAGACGGACGGTGAGTCCAGTCCAGAGGTCATCAAGACCAGTTCATATTCAGCTGTTTTAACTCCTGACGCACAGAGACACTCGGTCAGTGGAGCTTGAGTCCTATCTTCCTAAGGTGTCTCAACCCTTGGGGCGCCTCTGATTTACCAGTAAAATAAACCATTCACTTTGGTAATGGAGCTGCACACGATGCTGGACCTGTGACCATAATGATCACCACTTCACTTCACTGCTCCACAGAAGGTTGGACCTGGACTGAGACAGGATTCACCTCCACTGTTTTATGACTTCAGCAGATACTTTCATCCAAAGGGACTTAAAGAGAAGGATTCACATTATCAGGTATGAACTTCCTCTGGGATTTAACCTCAATGTATTCTGACAGGAAACACCCAGAAACTCCTTCCTGTCATTGTCAAATCTGGATCATCATGTCCATTCCCAGATCCCGTCTTTCTCACACTGGTGGTCTGTGGACAGACGTCCAGGTTCTCACCACGGCTCCTTGTTTGACACAGTATCCCGACTTGATGACGGTGTGTTCCTGAGACGGTCGACTCAGGAAGTACGGCAGCTGGCTGTGGGAGCGATGCATGGCGTCGCGCTCCGCTCTCTCCGCGACATCACCGGCGTCGTGCTGCGGATGGAGAGACAGTGGGTGGGACGTGGCCAATGGGTGGCGCTACTACATGTTAGGGTTTTTTTGATTATAAGTTCTAGGTGTTTATGTTCTAGACTCACCTGTGTCTGGGTGACGATGGGAACTCCACCTATGATCTCCGTCCTGTAGGAGATTTGTTTCTTGGTTCCAACGACGTCTGGGAGAGACCTGTTGTTCTCAGAGGTCTGCTGACCTTCACAGGTTTTTGGCACCTTGGACGGACACACACACATGAACATGTGAGCAGGTGGAGGAGAAGGTGTCAGACCTGTCAGCATCAGTCATCGTCCTAAACTCAAGCCTTCAGTCCAACTCACTCTTCATTCATGTTCACCCTTCAAGGAAAACATCTGAAGGTTGGACTCCAGGACCAATGACCGCAGCTGAGAGGGTCATGAGTCAACCATGATCTGGAGGACATCTGCTCCTGGACTAGACTGTGTGTGTGTGTGTGTGTGTGTGTGTGTGTGTGTGTGTGTATCGTCTTACAGTGATTTTGGTGGCCTTGTTCAGAGCATTGACCCAGTCCACCAGGTCCTGCTGATCATTGGCCTGAAGGAAGAACTTCCTCATCCCTGCATTGATGACTAAAGGAGAAAGATCAGTAAGAACTAAATGGAGAGGGTGAAAGTACATACATACATTCATTCATTCATTCATTCATTCATTCATTCATTCTCACTGTGATGGGTCTGATATAATAAAGAGAACAAATCTCACCAAAGCAGAATTCAGCCTTGGGTCTCAGCTTGGTGGCATCACTGACCTGGGTGACAACACACACACACACAGAGACACACACACACACACACACACACACACACACACAGACACACACAGAGACACACAGAGACAGACACACACACCTTAGATGAATAAAATAGTCCCCTTCATCAGGGGAGGTCGTGTGTCAGGTGATCATTTTTCTACCTTGGAGATGTAGGTGAGTTTGAGGGAACCAACACAGTCTGCTCCCACAGGCAGGTTCTGTCAACGTAGAAGAAACAGAGGATTGAAAATCAACAGCATTTATGGGTCTTCAAAAAAACACCAACAGCCACAGCAGCAGATGAAGATGTGGACACTCCAGGACAACGTACGTCATTGTTGTCATTGTTTATTGTTACCGTCGCCCATAGTCCAGGTCCATGGTTCACCGCTGTACTGTCAACTGTTCTATTTCCGTCTGTTCACTGACCACGGCCCTGACCCTGACCCTGACCCTGACCAGGGTGATTTACCTGTGGGTTGTCCATGAACCACACCAGGCTTCCCAGCTGTGTGTCCAGGATGAAGTAACGGCGCAAGAACTTGCCGCTGCTCTCATTCTCCTCGATGTCCAGGAAGCCACAGATGCGGTTCTGTCGGTCCACGTAAGGCATCTCGCCACCGGGACATTCCCTGGTCTGCTGGGGCCGGAGTGTTGCTGAGGGAGCAAGAGGGAGGAGACGGGAGGAGGAGGAGGAGGAGGAGGAGGAGGAGGAGGAGAAATGTTAAAGAATGGGAGAAAAAAAAATAACCACCAGTCTGTGAGCCACCTGCACCTCCCTGGGCTACGGCCTGCACCAGACCATGTGACACAAACCACCACACCACCTCCACCTCCACCCTTTAATATCAGCCTCACTGTCTGGCTCACTCACTCTTCTCTGGAACACATGCTCCGTCAAGATCTCCTCTGACTCCTCCACCCACACACCCTTGTTCTTTCTTTTCTCCACCCAAAGCGCTCTCATCTGATTTGGCAATCCTCTGTCCGGCCCCCTGCTGTCCCCTCCCTCCCACCACAGCTGAGCAAAAAAAAAAACAAAAAAGGCTGCAGAGCTCAGAGGAGAGGAGAGGAGAGGAAGGGGACATGAGAGGGGAGGAGAGGAGAGGTGGATGGCGGAGTTTGACCAGGATCAACCTGTTGAGTCAAGTGTCTCAGTGTCTCAGTGGACCTCCTGTGACATCAGCCTGGTTAAGGTCTGAAATGTGTGAGGCTGAGAAAAGTCTGCTGGAGGTCAACCATAAAGAAGGTCTTTCTCCATCATGTTATGAGGGCCATGTGGGTGGGTGGTGGTGGTGTTGGGGGGAGGGGTGTCACAGACAAAAGGCCCGGTTGTTGTCCACCGACTGTGTGCTGGGACCCTGCACGGACCGCAGTCATCCCGCTTCACACGCAGGCTCCAGAGGAGGAGCAGCGGCGTCAGGGGCCACAGTCTGAACACTAGACAAACACTGATTGTCATGGAAGAGTCAGAGAGGTCTTTGTAGACCTTACAGATCTGTGTGTGTGTGTGTGTGTGTGCACATCGGAAGAAGAAGAAGAAGAAGAAGAAGAAGAAAACAGCAGGAAGATGCAGATGAACAGGACTCAGTGTACAGTTAATAGTTAACTCCACTGAACCCCTGCACTGACCGTAGAGGTGAAGGAAAATATCCATACAATGAAACCAATGTTGTGTCAATTTTCCAAAGTTTATCCTTTTGTTGCCCTCAATTTTCAACAACTCTCCTTGGATTCAGTTTGATATTTCAACTGTCCAAACTGTATTCTCTCAAATGCAGTTTTAATGCATTTTGTGGGAATTGTTTCCTTTTTTTAACCAGAAAGAAATGGTCATGAACATGGATGTATAGAACATAAAAACACATCAACAATATTATGATGTTGAACTTCAGTTTACTGACTTCTCCTCCCTTAATCAGAAAAAGTCACAAAGATGACAGACGTCAAACAATGAATGGATAACAGCAGCGTTAACATTCTGATCGTGCAGGAGGTTCATTACAACACAATCTGATTCAACTGAACATTCACTGATGAAAAGGGAAATCTTAAAAATCTTGATTGCTTCACAGCATCAACATACATCCAGAACTTCTTCTTTTCTAACTAGTGCCTTCCATGACTTCTCCAAACAATCTCTCCAGAATACCACGATCTAAAGACAGTATTTTTTAGTATTCCGTCTCAAAGTTACCACCAAAAACTGAATATTGTAAGATTAGGTTAGTAATTGAAATACACAGAAAGTTTCAGTACAGCCTGTTCAGATGAGATCAATCTCCCCCTCAGTATTCCAGGTTTTCTCATGACGTGAGAATATGGTCAGATGTTCTTGTGTGGAGACACGTATGGTGTCACCAATGCACAGAACAGATTGACAATAATTTTCACAATAGCAAAAAATGTTTATGAAAAACAAGGGTCAGAGTGATGGGTTCAATGTCATCTCTGTTACTGGGATGTTTTTAGCCACAACTCACTGGTGTTTACAGCCAAATCATCTCAAACAGACAAATGAATAATGGTGTGTATGAAGTGGACGTTCACTGCAGCAGATGTCAGGTTCAGTCCAAAGCCCTTTGGTTCTTCAGAAGAGAGAGTGAGTGAGGGTGGATGTGACTCGCCCTGCGTCCCTCACAGGTATTCACCCCTAATTATGCTTAGTCAAACAACAAACACTGTACACAATAAATCACAAATAACCAGACTCAAGTGTAATATCCATCTATAATGTCAATACCATTCTGTGTATATTTCTGCCTACAGTATTTAATGTACAGGATATAGTCATTTTTAATACATTTTTTACATTGTAATTTTTTGTAATGCATGTTTATCTATTTATCTTTACCTTTTCTAATTTGCCGCTGCAACAATGTCAATTTCCCCATGTGGGACAAATAAAGGACTTTCTATTCTATTCTATTCTATTCTAGATAGTTGGGTTTGTTCAGTTCATTCCAGAAGCTGGAGCTCAGGGCTCTTATCAACCACAGAACTTTCTCTAACAATGATCAGCTGATCAGAACATCTAGGGTTCTGGACGGAGCGCCTGACGGTCAGAGGCTGTTATTACTGCGTCCTTCACTGCTGTCTATTCACAACAACATCTGTCTGAACCAGAGAGAAAAAGTTCTAGAAGGAACGCTCACCCTGGTCCAGTCTCCACGCTCGGGGAGAGGACAACTGGTCACAGAGGGCGGCCATAAAACATCAGTACGCAGCAGCTGTGGAGCCGATTATTTCACAGCCACCGTCTTACAGTAACAACAGCTGGTGGTCAACGCAGCAGAAGAATCACTGAAGGTCCTCCAGCACATGGACAGCTGATCAGTGGTGTAGGTGTCAGTGTCAGGACAAGACTAGACCAACGCTGATCAGCACCGCACACGACACGACAATGATGTTTAACAATGAATGTAAAGGAAGAAACAAACACACAAACCTGCAGAGCGTCTTGGAGGCGGGGCTCTGACTGACACAACAGTCAGTTTACGACAACGGAATACATGGAATTCTAACATTTGGCCTGGACACAAACAACACAAACGTCCACCTGCTGCTATTTTCTGTCTCTTTAAAGGAAAAAAACTACTTTTTTTTTCATTAGAGTTGATAGAACTTTTACTGCTCCCTCTAGAGGGGGTCGGTGGGTGTGTGTGGTATGAATAGACCTGTGATTAATCCAAATGTAGTTCAAATGTTACTCTTCCTCAGCTCTAGTTATCAAATGTTCAAACATCTGACAGGACCAGTATGTATATATATATATATATATATATATATATAGACCTGTGATTAATCCAAATGTAGTTCAAATGTTACTCTTCCTCAGCTCTAGTTATCAAATGTTCAAACATCTGACAGGACCAGTATGTATATATATATATATATATATATATATATATATTTTTTTTTTTTTGTAACACGGGCTAAAAGAAATGATCATCATGTGACACACGGACAGTCAGGGACAGGACTTGTCTGCTGGACAGTGCATCAGTTGGACAGATGTCCCTGATGGTCTGTTCGGGTTCTTTCTGTCCAGTTAATAGTTAACCTGAGGTTCGAGTCCCTGTAAGTACAACTGTGTTTTTCAGACAACAATGAAAACATGTTTAAAAAGACAAACAAAAAGACTACCACAACAGAGGAGCAGAGACACGACGTTTGGCCTGAAGTGACGTCACCTGCCTCTCACCTGTGTCCACAGACCAACGACACCGACAACGACGTCTCTCACCTTTCTAGTAGACGTTAAAAAGGTCAGTTGTTAATATCTACTTTCTTCAGACTGAACGTCTGCGGCTGCGCAGACTCGTTTTGGAGCTCGATCCACGTTCAACATGCTAACGTTAGCAACCTAGCTACAGCGGAGTGGAGTGTGACTGTGGATAACTGAACGGACCAGAGCTTCACAACAGCGCCACCTTCCTGCTCTACCCTACTCTCCACAGAGAAGCAGACTCACCGGTGTCGTCGTTCAGCTCTTCGGCTCCGTGGTTTCGTTCGGCTTCGTCCTCTCGGTCTCAGCCCATCTCCGCTGATGCAGTTCGCTCGGATTTTTTTCTCTAACCCACTTTACGTTGAGCCACGCCCACTTCCGTATATAGACCTGACGCAGCTACGTATTTGACGCTGACGCTGCCGAGCCGTGGCGGCACGTCAACGTAACCGCCGTCCTGGACCGGGGCCACAGTTGTCTGTATGGCCTGTTTCTCCGTGTGATTCTGGGCTGGTATTAAAGTCAGAATGTTGTTTCCGGTGTAATATCACGTATTTCCGGTTACATTCACATCTGCAACTACGTTAACTTGTCATCACCTGTTGTTGCCAATGATCGCCTGAATATCATTGCTGTGTGTAAATCACACAAAACAGTTTAAACAGTTTAAAAGTTTATTCGATTGTAGTTTAAAATAAATATTTTATAATACAGTTCTGCTCTATAAAAACGAAGTCGTCATGGCATTTTTGGTAATATTTAGTGACCTCTGCTGGCTATGTTTGTCATCATAACGAACATTACATGTTTCTTTGAAAAGATCCATCTGTGCGATACTTCTTCTTGTTGTTGATTCATTCAGTATTACACAGGATTGGAACCTGCAACCTTGAGGAACTGCTAGGCCACCACTGTGAATGTTGTTGATTCATTTAATTATTATTATTATTATTATTATATTTAATTATTGTTTGTCCTTGTCCAGGAGAACCTGGAGTTCCACCAATGACACAGACACTGACTCACTGCAGTGAAGGAATGTTCATCTAACTCCAGTCATTTGTCCGTCACGTCATCTGGTTCCCACAGGTTGATCAATTACTCAGACATTTGGCATCTGGATAATCCTATAATCCTAACCCTCGATAATCTGTAGGAAGGAGAAAAGAAGAAGAAGAAGAAGGAATAAACCATCACCCGGGTCACCTCCATGTCATGGGCGTCGACCAAGGCAGGAAGTCACACTGTCTGTCTGTCTGTCTGTCACAGACGCTGCTGTCAGTGGTGATGTCTACGACTGTGACGAGGTTCCTGTGAAACTTCTTCTCGCTCCGCTCCGACAGAGCACCGGCCATGGGAGAAGAGTCGGACACTTACCCGGAGTTGAGGCACTTCCAGCCGGCCTGGCCTCTGCCCAGACTGCGCTCTCTCAGTGACACGTCCGGATTTCGCCTCAGAGTTCTGCAGCGTCTGCGTGGAGCCCGCTCAGGTAGGACGGATCCACCGACGGGTCGGTTCCAGAACCGGTGTTGACGTTGTGAGTGTGGGTTTCTGTGTGAAGCGGCTCTGACACCTCAGTCTCGGAGTTTCTCCGCTGCGAGTTCTACCAGTCAGTCCACCAGACAGTAAGACAACAACCTGTTGTCAGTCAGTGTTGTTGTTGACGCCACAATAACAAAGTCCTGTCGATTCAATAACATGAATAACTCACAAGAGAAACTGAAGTTTTTGAGGAATGAACGGCCTCACAGAGTTCACCTGGTTTACTGTCATGGTCCTGATCTTCCCTCCTACCTGGCCACCAGGGTGAAAGTGAAAAATACAGCGTTCCTCTCTCCGATTGTGGTCAGTGGAGGTCTTTCTTCATCCAAAGTTGTGTCAGCGGTGGAACTTCTGGACACTTGGTTCCTCAGAGGAGGTTTTCTGGTTGTGGTCATAGTGGAGGAGACAATGGTCCAGTGAAGTATATCTACAAGTGTTTACTCCCATTGTTGTCCTCCAACTTGGACACTGTACCTGGTGAGGACCATCACAGCAGGACCACCTGGTTCCTGGTCAGAGTCTAGTTCAGTAGTCGTCCATTGGTCCGTCCCCAGGACCAACCATCAGCCCCTAATGACGGCCACGACCCAAGAAAAAGGACAATTTCTTCAAATATATCTAATGTAACATTCAGTAACTGAAGAGTTTCTCCATTTCACCTCAGTTCTCTTACAATATCAGACAAACAAGTGACAAACGGCCATTAGCATTAAAAGGCATTATCGCCCCCTACTGTTGAGGTGTCAATAGATGTCACTACACTGCATAAAAATTACTTTAAAAAAAAGCAGAAATGTTTTTATAGCCCCGGCTCAGGCCTGCGACCCGGCAGTTGAGCATGACTGCTCTGGTTTGGTGCCTGAGTCCTGCTGATGCAGACCTGCTGCCACCTGACATTCGTGTGCGATGTGCGTCAGTAGTTTGAACCACTTCCCATCAGCCGCCGTTGTCAGCTCTGCTGAAACTGCACGCCTACACCTCCCCCTGATGAAGCTCAGCAGCCGTGACATTTATCAATAGACGGTTGGTGTTGTTTTCTTCTCAACAATTTTTTTCTACGTCCTAAATAGTTGATTACACCATATGAATGTGATGCATTTCTGGTCCAAAGATGAAGAGAGGAAATGATGTCGTTATCTGGTTTCATTCTAATGGCAGGAAGTGGTCGTGATGTGGGGCAGTTAGGAGGTCCAGACTGGTTCATGTCCCAGGACTGTGACTGTGGACTTCTTTAAGAAGTCTGGTTCTAAGTACCTGGACCAGTGACAACCACGACAATTGTGAAACTGTCCAGGGTGGAGGACAGCTGGAAGGATCCTGGAAACAGAGCAGTTCATAAAACAACCAACAGAGGGAGCCATAGTATGAATAGAAATGAATGTGACTCCATTAAAATTAACATCATCATTATTAGTTTAGAGCAGACCTGAGCAAACAAAGGCCGGGGGGCCCGATGTGGCCCGTTGGGCTTTTTAGTCCGGCCCACCTACCGGGTCCAGTATTGTTACAGTCAGTGTTTAAAAGCTTAAAATCGTTTAAAACTTTTAACCCAATGTTTATGACTTTTAAACTCATCCACATCATTAACCTCTCTCACACAGGTTTTGACCCAGAACTAAAGAAAAGTGTAATGTTTTATGAACTCAGTGTGAAAAACCACAGAATAAAAAACATCAACTCAAAGATACACATTTAAAAAGTAAAGACATCAGTGGATTTTGAAAAGAAGAAAAAAAATGATATGATAATATAGAGATTTGTCCTTCACTTTGGCCGAGTGTCAATGTCTCTGTGGTGTGAAACCCCAGGGTCCACCTCCTGGGCAAGAATCCTGGTCAGGCTTGTTGGCTTCCAGTGCAGGTCCACCTGCAGGAAGGTATGATGTGGTGCAATGTCATTTGGGTGGCCACTGTGGAGACTGCTGCCCTCCAGGGACCCAGCAATGGATAAGCAGGAAAAGATGAATGGATATTTTTAAATCATTAAGTGAACAAAGAGAAATCAAGTCAGAGTGGTGGAGAAAGGAGGTGGTGATTATGGAGGAGCAGTGAGGAGGTGGTGATTATGGAGGAGCAGTCAGGAGGCTGCAGAGGATAACAGTTCTATAGTCACTGGCCTTTAAATAACATTAATTACACACTCTTCATGTTGACAACAACTACTTGTTAAATGCGCCGTAACCCGACCCCCCCACCGCCCTCGGCCACCCCCGTCCTCAGGCTCTGGAGCCTGAACAGCTGCTCACATAGCAAAGATGCTTCTTTTTCAGGAATGAAACCTTGTGTGTTCTGTTCTGTTCAGTTCTGTTCTGTCCGTCAGTGTCAGAGCTGCTGAGTTACAGTCATCACTGTGGACATGGACAGAGGTTTTATTCAAAAGACCTCAGGGGGTCAATTAAAGAGTTTTCAGGCACAGCCACCTCTTATTTTGAAAACTCTTGTATTGTATTTATCCAAAAGTGATGCATTCAGGTGCAGTGTCTTCATGTTATGGAGGTTTAGTTCACAGTCGTTCCACCATAAAGACTCCTGGTTCTCCATCTGGTTCTCCATCTTCCATCCTTACCACTCACTTTCTTAGGACTCATTATTGTGACGTATCACTAAGCTAACACAGAGACAGTATGGTGGACTGAAGCCAACAAGTGAGGTGGCGTGAGCTGCTCCAAGTGCTCGGCCCCCTAGTGGTGCTAGTGTCATTACTCATATGTGGACACAAACATTTTTCCGGTGGGCTAGCTCATATCTAAGAATACTTGTATGACCAGGTTTCACTGTACAGGTGCATTGCTACTGTACAATTGGTATACGTTTTATTTTGGTGCATCACTACTATTAATTAGTATACGTTTCCTGGCTTTGAATACTGAGACGTTGAATGAATACGAGGCGTTCTCGCCATCTACTGTTAAGAATTGTGAACAGACACCCTGTGCTGTATTAAAAACCTTTACAAAATAAAAGCACTTTTTTTTTTTTGTCTACCTGGCAGAGTGCCGGGGCCCACCAGTTGAGGATGAGTGCACACAGTACTGTAGTACTGTAGTGTTGCTGTGTTGATTGTGCTGATGAAATGGAAATACTGGACATTTCCCACATCCAGGTGTAGATTAGTCAGCAACTGTGTCACCTTCAACCAGGCTTTTCTTCTTCTTCCTGTCTGTTGACACAGCGAGTCACATGTCACAGTCTGACCTCTCCTCTTCCTCTCTGTGCACACTGACTCTGCTCAGTTACTACGTAAACCTTTAACTGCTAGGTGAGGGTTTGACGCCCAGTGCACTTGTCCCTCCTCCCCCTCTGTTGTTCTTTCTCCCTTGTATTCCGTCCACTCTCTTCTTTCCTCTTCCTCTCTTATCATCTCCCTCTCTTTGGAGTAACCTGATTGATCTTCCTCTCTCCAGTCTTCACTGATGGCTGATGTTTGTGGGGCGGTTGTTCTGCTAAGTGCCTCTCAGCTCCTCCTCTGTTCTTGATCAGTGTATTTAAATCCTCTGTGTGTGGGGGAGTTTATGTCTATTGATTTATTCAGCTTTTTGATAATCACTCATGTTGTCTTTATGGCCCTCCTTTCTTGTCATGGAGCATGGCGCCACCCTCAGGTCTAAGTGTTCATCAAGAACACTGATGCATGTACCGTCTTAGCCCCGCCTCTCATCCTCTGCTCTACAACATGAAACATTAACACAGAAGGACGATGGAGACCAAACAGAAAAACCAACTGAAGACAGAGTGGGAGACAGAGAGAGAGACGAGGCGGCGGAGTCAGACGCTAACAGGAACTTCTAATGTTCGGATGTGGACGAGGAAGGACACAGGGAGGAGCAGCAGAGTGACGAAGGAGAAAAGTAGAGAGCTTGAGGGAGGAGTAAGAAAAGGAGGAAGACTGTGAGAAAGGAGAAGGGGAGGGAGGCAGAGGAGCGGGGAGAGGTGGTGTGTCAGGAAGAGGCAGTGATCAGCTCACACTCTGATCACAGCTGATCACCACAAGACCTGGGTCAAACCATGGAACATGATGGTGAGTTCCACCCTTCCTTCTCATTCATCTCTGTCTGTCTGTCTGTGTTATATACCAGGACTAACACACACAGACAGACAGACAGACAGACAGACAGATTTTCCTCATGCCGTCTTCCTGTGTCACCTGTCAGTGACTGGTCATCTTGTCGTCTGCCTTCAGACTCAGCCTCACATGAACTCTTTCATTCAATAACTTACTTTAACAATAACATCATCAAAAATAATACGATGAACATGATGTCTCACTCGTAGCTAAAATCTCAGAGAGCTGAAGGCGGAGGAAGAGCGGAGCGGGTGGAGAAGAGTGTGTTGTTATTGTTAAACATCATCACAAACAGTTCAGGTTTTTCCTGACTGGTTTCATCGTCTAAAATAACCACAGTGGCTCTCGGTGACAGTGACGGTGACAACAACAGTCACACACGCGGTGTGGTCTGGAGCAGCACTTTACTAAAGATAACAGACGGACCATGTGCAATATTAATAAGATGCTAATGGTGCGAAGACATCACATTAAAACATTAGGTGGATCCACTTAACCAGGTCCCCACTTCCACCAGGGGGCGGAAAAACTTTACGGGAGACACTTTGGCTCAAGGGTCTCTAGATTTGATGGATAACAGTTATGTCTTCACATTTGTGTATCAATCCTTACTACGTCCAGTTGACGTCCTCCAGGTCTAACTCTGTCTTCCTTCCTCAGCTGCTGTGCCATTGTGATAACGTAAATGACTGATTTAGCAAGAAAGGATGATTTATTCTTAAGCCAAAGTAATTATTTTAAACCCCTCAGACCAAACCTCCCTTTAAGGACCTTTATTCATCTGGAGCAGTTTGGTTCCATTGATTTCTGTGCTACCACTGGTTCCTGCAGTGAAAATGGACCAGAGACCTGAGATCAGTGAGATGGAAAGGTTCTGATTTGTCATTGATCTTTATGTGATCTTTTTGTGGACTTTAATGAACTTCTCTGCAGATAAAACCTTCAGTGAGGTCATTTCCCACAGATGGTTTCTCTCTTCACCAATCATGTGATCATTAAACAAAATGACAACGTTTGGTGCCTCACTCGCTCAGCTGGAGGAGGCGGGCGCTTCTATATTGGGCCTGTGTTATCTAATATGGTTTAATTACTGTTTGCAGAGGTTGTCATGACACATTATGGGCGGAAGCCTCGCGCCGGCTGCCATGTATTTGTAAAGACAACCGTAAATTTGGGCCGGAATTATTCAGATGGTTAGGGATTCGTACAGCAGTGAATCACAGAGATCTGAGCCACGAATGTGGACGCTGTTGTAAGTTTGTCCTCAAACACATTTTGCAATGCAAAGCAGCGACTGCAGCGATTTCACTGAGCGCATCTAGAATCAGAGCGAAGATCAGAAGGTGGAGTGAAAGTGGTGAACAGAGCCGTGGACTGTTTGGAGAGACGATCATCAGACATTTTCCAGGGACACACTTCAAACAGAGATGTTTGACACATTCCCTGAAATAAAATCTATCTGGACTAAGTTGAGATGCACAAAAACTAACCTTACAGCAATTCAAAAACCAATCAATCATGTTTTTTTTCCAATCATTACCATGTGATTGTTGTTTTACAACCAGTCACATTTGAAAGAAAAAAAAAAAAAAATAAAGATTGACTGAGTCTGTGATCGTTGTTGACAAATTCCCAGGATATAATCCTGTCTTTGCAGAATAACTGCTCCGACTGGACCCTGGTCCAGATGATGATGATCAATGGACAGTTCCACCAATGAGCCCTTTAGATCAGCACACTAACTAATCAGATGATGCCAAGGGTTTATCCAGAGAAGAATGAGAAAAATAAATTAAAAAAAAATCACCTACACTGAAGAATTGATTACTATTTTTACCTTGCTGCTAAACCTGCTCCTGTGTTTGCTTTGTCTGATTGTCACCATCTAAACACTGGTTCGGCCTAATGTTCTTTGGACGAGGACCAAAGCGAGCGACTGTCAAACAGTGGACGCCTGGTCTCAAACAAACTTCACGCTGCTCTGTATCCGTCGCCAGCTTTTCTTGTAGTAACAGCCGTCGACACAACATAAGGTGACCAAGTCTGTTGACTGTACACATTCCCTGTCCTCGTGTAGCCTCATCTCTGACGGTTATTATTTAAGTCAATCTTTTCCCCCTTGGATCCTCTCAGTGTTCCATGATTTCCCTCCCTCCCTCCTTCCTTCATTTCTGTTATCTCTAAAGCTCACCCCTGTCTCTCTCTCTGAGGCTCTCAGGCCGTCTGTCTGGCAGGATGTCAGCTATTGATTTATACAGACAACATTTTAGCAAATGGTGGCTTATGGGTTGAGCACAAACAGAATACAACAAACAGGAGATCGGGTTTCAGGTGAGTTGGCCCGGAAATGGACCATGAACAGAAAAGTGACAGGAGCTGCTGCTGTGTCAGAGGGAGAACAGAAAACTCTCACCAAGTCACATACAGACACTGGCCTTAACAATGAGGCAGCGCCACCTCCAGGTCATCCAACAACCAATTTAGTCACATGACAATGGTTGTTATAAGAGCAATTAAATGAATGGAGTTTTATGGAGCAGATTTATTTCCCTCCTTCTCAGTGGACAACACTGCAGACCCACAGTGAAGTTCACTGACCCTGGAGTAACAGTGTAGTGACAGACAGGTGTGGATCTGGGACCAAACTGTGAAAGAGTAGAAATCTTCACTAAACATCAAATATTCATCACATCGTCAGCAACAGTCCATAGTTGACCTTAAAGAAACCACTGAGAAGCTCAGCTCCGTCAGGGTTGACCCATGTTGACCATCAGGAGTGAGACAACAGTGAAAGACTGAATTACATTTCACCACACCCACCTGGTGGACGGGAGACAGATGATACTGTAGATGGAGACTCTGTGTGAACTAAGACAAATGATGTGGTAAAAGTCATGAATAAATCCTGAAATCTAAACTATTAGCTAAAGGATGAGACATAAGGATAATGATAACATAATATATATAATATATAATAAGGCCCCATTGAAAATCCCAATGGACCGCATCTGACCCCTGGACCGCAGTTTGCTTAGACTGTGCATCATTGCATTAGTCTTTACCTGATTATTCTTTTGTGAAAATGTCCTTCTAAGGCAAAAATTGGAGTATGTTAAGGAAGAAAAAAGGAAAAGTAAAATCACTAACATTAAATGACACTACTGCTGTCCCCTTTGAAGAAACAACTCACGTCCACGGAGAAAAAATGAAGGATACTTATTAATATATATATATATATAATAAATGCATTAGTGGGTTCATCAAAAAGAGGAGTAAATTCTGCTGACTGCAGGGATTTGTGTGTGAAGGTGACTGATTTCCACAGATGTTTCTAAATAACTGGGAGCAACTAGAGCTGTCTAACCTTTTTCATCTAACGGAAAAGCAAAATTAAAGACAGGAGAAGAACAGAAGGTGGAGGAGGAGGAGTAAGGTCCAAAGAAAAGGACTGGACTCATCAAATATTAAGTAGAAGCCTCAGCAGAACAAAGAGCTAATAATTGTTTAAGTGCTACTTTTCAGAGCTTTCCCTTTGCCTCTTTATTTATTAAACTTGTCACTTCGACCTGTAGGGGGCATCACACATCATACGTCCCTGGTCACTGCTCTCATGTAAGCAGAGACAAGGAATATCCCTGGACACTCCCTCAACCCCCCAAGCCAATTCTTTGTTGTTTTCTTTCCTGTTCATACACACATGTGTTGAATCCAATCCAGTCTGTGAATAATCCACTAGAGTTTTAGCTGTGTGTCCCCTGTCCTTGAGAGCTATCAGGTGTGGAGCCCTGTTGGCAGCCCACGCCCCAGATATTTATTTTAGTTTTTAAAACAATCATTCTGCAGGTTATGATTGCTAAGAATGATCTTCTGCTTTGGTTTTAAAAATGTATATAAAAAAAACAGGCTAAAGTACAAGTTCAATGTTGCCAAAACTTCCATGTCATAAAATAAATAAGAGAAAAACATCTGCATTTACAGATGAATAAAACAGGAAGCTGAAGTCAGATTGTGTTTTGTTGAAACACATTAGTAATAATACTGATAAATTGTCAGTTACTAAACAGTCAGTTGTTGTTGTCATGACTGGACTGAAGCGCAGGCAGAACAGGATGTTGGAGCAGAGGAGCTGTGTTGTAAAGAAGAGCACGACTCTGGTGGAGTTTTCTAGTTACCACCAGGTGGCAGTCAATTGTTGAAACATCCCCTGGGGTTTGTCCCAGTCAAACGGTTTTGCTTGGTTCCAAACCACACCCTGGTGACATGACTACGGACATGAGCTTCTCTCTCACACCCACACACAGACCCACAGACCCACAGACCCCCCTCCAGCAGCAGCCACTGAGCCCAGAGCCAGGTTTCCATTCATGGCTCTCTGAGTTAAAACTTGTTTTGTTTATCCTGCAGCTCCTCAGGGTTTGTTGAAATAATAAAGTAAATAATTGAAGAGATGACTATTTACCTACGTTCTCTCGATAATTAATTCTGACAAATACTACTCAAATATTTACACTGTTCACTTCAGTACACACCTCAGCGTTAGCTTATGGGCTGTTGTGGTTGTTGGTTGTGGCCTCCTGACCTGATGTCAGTCTGCCTCTGTAACGTGACTGATGTTCAGTGATCTTCTCCTTGTACTTGAAATGCTAAAGAGTCCATACAATATTCTAATAGTCTTCTTTAAACCAGATTATCTGTTCACACCAGCCCTTAGTCTGACAACTCTGGCTCATATTATGAGTCAGTGTGGAATTGTGTTGAACACTTTCTGATTTCTTTTCTTTAGTATTCATTCATTTCTACTTCAGTGCTGGTGGAATTTAAGCAGGATTTAACCACCAGAGGGCGCCAAACCATGGGTTCCCAAATGTACATATTTGAATCAGAATGAAGGTAAATAGGAATCAAACACTTTCACTGACTTTTCATGAAACCACAGTCAATCAGCCTATTGTTTGATTACAGACCTCAGAATTACTGCTGCTCTCTATAAGCAGCTGGTGAATTTGTAAAGGCGTCAATAACATCAATGTGGACAGAATAGTTTGACATATGTTTGGACAGAACTTACATGGTGACAGTGTTGACCAAATCACTTCCACTGTAGGACACCAGGGGCCAAAGGCTGAACTCGCTGGTTTTCCATCCACACCTACAGCAGCCTTCACCTGATACAAGCAGAGACATCACAGACATGAACAGGATCATGTTGCGATAACACATGGATAGTTGGTGATCATTGCAGTATTATGTGCATTACTGTAGTATCAGCTGTAGTGGTGAAAGTTGGGCTGCATACTGACTGATGATAAGGTAGAAAAAACAACTTCAACCAAGACTTTGTTTTATTCGTGGTACTTATACTGAATCCTGGTGTGAAAACTATGATATTTAAAGTAGATTTAGTAGCTTTTCCAGTTCCTGTAGTGTAGGAGTTAGCATGCCTGCCATGACAGCAGAGGGTCCTGGGTTTGATTCCCAGAGAATCCACAAGCTTGATAGTGTCACTATCCGTCTGTAAAGACTATGCTCTGCACATAAGTATATGGTAAACGATAGTTTAACACGTTGCTTTTGACCAGCAAATCAGCATTTCAACAACATACCATGAATGTCACAGGGTTGGGATACATATGTCTAACTCAAACTATTACATTTTTTTGTTATTTACAAAATCACAAACTTTCTTCACCGTGTATTCCAATAGAAGGCCACCTTCTTAAAAATAATTAACTTAGGGATGATCGATAACATCCTCAGAACGATAATATAATGTTACCATAATTATGTTGTTCGGTCAACATCCATATCGTTTATTCCTTATAATGGAAATAATTATAATAATAATAAGAGGGTTCTGAGACGTTAAGCTCAGTTTCGGGATAAACATTTGGCGGCACATATCGGTATATCAACATAAGGAAATAAAGTGTTTGGACCAAATGGTCTAAATATCCGTAACTTTAATATCTTGCTAGAGGTAAAATGGCGGTGCGCGGTGTTAGATTGTAAAGTGTCCAGTGACCACGGTAACACTAGGGCATTAAAATGATAAAGCTGACAGTTTGGTTTCCCTGCAGTTCTGTCCACTGACCAGCAGACCTGTTGGTAGATTCTTGTCTTCGGTGGGTGACGACACTTTAACGCGAAGCCCGCCGGGTTTGAACCCTGATATTTGACACAGAAGCCGGTCCACTGGACAGGAAGTTGGTCAGAGCTCCGGAGTTCTCTGGACGTCCAAGATGGCGGCTCATAGTAGCTGGATGTAAACAAACGGGCGGCGATGAAATATCTGCCATCGTTTATACATCTTTACGGTCACAAAGTTGGAGGTTTTAGAAAGAAATAGAAAACTACAGTAATCGGGGAATTTCTCTAAAGTCCTAGTGTCTGTGACGTCAACAGTTTCCCGCTCTTTCGACTCTTCGAACTTGTAGCAACTTGTCAACTCGAGGTTAAATATGTCGAACCGTAGCAGACCCCGCTGCGCCTCCTCCTCCTCCTCCTCATCTAATCTACACCGAGGAACGACAAGCATTCTCATCTGCTTCACATGAGGAGGAGGAGGAGGAGGAGGAGGAGCAGGGGTGGAAGGAGGGGGAGGCGGAGGGTGGTGTAGGGAGGGGAAGTTACTACGTAGTTCACAGTCAGTCACAGAGAGTGAAGCAAGTTTTCTGAGACTCGGCCATCACGGGTTCGAACTCCTCTGAAATGAACAGACTCGGTGGATTCAGGCCGGATTTACTCGGCGAAGGAAGCCCGTGATCGCGGGTTCTGGGCCCGGTGCGGCCCGGTGTTCTGGATAGAAGGGGAAATGGGTCAGACTGCCGTGTCGACTGTGTCCCACACCGCGAGTGGTGAGTGTGCCGTGTATTCCCGCAGCCTCCCTCTTTCCCCCGCACACGACCACACTGACATTCCGCTATCTTCACTCACCACGTCTGGAGACGGTTCGTTGTTTTACTCGGCGCCACAGACACAGTTTCCTGCGACATGTGTTGCAGCAGCAGCAGCAGCAGCTCCGTCGCTGTGACATCATTGTAAGTGTGTTGTTGTTTCTAAAACTGTGAAGTTCAACCTCTGCTGTGTCAACAAGTTTACTAACGACTCAACTCCATCAACTTCTATTTAATCGAATCGACTCCTAAATAACACATACAGTCATGCAAAGGTTTTCTATCCAATCATCATTTCTGCCAGTGGATCAGAACCACTCTGTTAACCTTCAGCTGCTGGACCCACATATACTTTACTAGTTGCTGTAATTGGACCAGTTTCCACCTTTTCTAGTTTCTAAAGTTGTGTATGAAGAAGTGTAGCTAAGACCTTTCGTGAACTAATCTCAAAAAGAGCAGTTTGAGTAAAACTGTGTCACTCAGTTGGAGAAGAAAACTCTTCACATCATTTGAGATTTTTAGCCCATAGTCGGATCAAAGGCAGCAGAGCTGAGGGTGTGTTGAGCAGCTCAGCTGTGGGTCCACCACAGACCATCATCATCATCATCAGCCTACGACTTCTGCTACAGACGTATCTGTTGTGAAACACAGGCTTTGAATGCCGCCTGTCGTCTCCACGGCTAATTATCTTATGAGCTGTAAGAATGTGTTGGTGTACTAGAGTTTTGTTGGACTAGTGAGTCAACCGTGGACCAGGACAGAGGAGGAAGGGGCTACATGGTCTTTACAGCAGCACAACTAAGTTTAGTGAGATCTGACAGATCTTATCCTGGAGTTATTTGGTCTTTGTAGACCAAATGATGTTAACTTTTTTTATTCACAGACCAATCATGAAGTTCATCTTGGCTGCATTCAGTGCAACCCCATTCTCTCTGTTTACCTTTGGCAACTGCTGAAGGCTCATCCTGCTCCGGTTCTTTTATTTGCCCAGATATTTAAGCAGCACAGTGAACTTTTTACAATGAAGAAATTATTCCCAGTGTTCACGTTAGGTCAGCCACTTCACATCTCCGGTGTTAAACCAACATCACTTTATCCCCTGTGGTCACGGACCTGGCTGCAGAGCTTTGAAAAGGCGGAGATGTCAGAACACACACTGGGTCCTGGTAGAAACTGTTGACCGTCATGGTGATGGAGCTGCTGTCGTGACACAGTTAATTCAATGTCAGTCTTTCAAGTCACTTGTCCCTGGTTTGTTGACTCTTCAGAGTTTGCGTCCCATCCCAAAGTCTTGCCTATTCCTAGCCCACTATTGACTTTTGAACAGAACTTATTTCTTGACCACACCCCTTTGTATCGATATGATGTCCCAGTCGTTACGACGCAGTGGCAGCTGTCGTCATAGGGCAGCGCTCCAGAGTGAGTTGATCAGAGCAGCGTCAGGCCTCGGCTCTCCTGCTATAAAACATTGACAGTCAATTCACCTTTGGATGGGAAACTCTGGCTATAGTTGCATTCCTGAGTCAACACACATTTGGACCTTGAGGCCATAACTATCATATTCACAACACAGGGCAGGTTTGTATTTCCTATTGGAGAATGATGATCTGCTATAAAGTCTTCAGGATCAGAGTGGTTCAGCCTGTGTCACTCATCTGTAGTCTTCTCTCACTGTGGACTGACTGATGGGACTATGTCCCTTTGTCCAACACAGGAAATGGACTTAAAACATTTACAGAAGTGTTAAAGTATTGGTCTGCGGCTCAGTGACGCCCCCTCCCTGAACCGTGGTCAGGCTTCTTGTTTCTCTTCTTTTTTCTTCACTGTCATATTTTTACTTTCCCACCTCACATTTCTGTCCCACTCTAGTTTCTGTCTCCATTTCTCTCATTTTTTACTCTCTCTGTGCCATAGTTGTTACCCCTCTGTCTCTCTGTCTTACCCTCTGGCCATGACGCCTTCGTCTCCCCTCACCGCTGACTTGCAGTGAAGGAAGGAAGCCTCTCCCTTCCCTTCCCCTCCCTCCCTCCCTCCCTCTGTGAACACATGTTCCTGCCGTGACCTCTGAGAAAAAAATAATAAAGACCTCACTGGTCTGTCTCTGTTCATCAGTCCTGTGTACAACAAACCAGTGACAAATATCAGCCACGTCATCGTTCTCTGTTTGGTGTCTCGGCCCAGTTTGTCGTTATTCTGTCCTCGTCCACAGATTCGTCCTTCCTGTCTGATGTTGTGAGGTTATTTGTTGACACAAGCAGTTGCTCAAGTGTGACATCCATTGCAGCAACATCCATTCAGCAGTTGCTTTGTGCAATAAAATCCAAAATAATCTGCACGGTCACACTGTAGTAATTAAAGAGCCATGTTGAAAACCAGTGTCTTCCCTAAATTACAGTGTTAGTGTGAAACGGAAACGTCAAGACTGCGTTGAAGTCCACGTCCCTTTCCCCCCAAATCAAATCTACGGTGTAGGTTTGAAAAGTACATACGTCTGCGCTGGCGACAGAAAAACAACTGCAAAATATCTGAACTAACTGAAAACTAAGCGAACTACAAACTACAGTACAGGTCTCTAACGGTGCCTGTGTTGCAACTATGAACTCAATGGTGCCTCCTGTGGCAGCCTGTGTTGGCTGCAGAGACTCACATTTCCCAACTATGGGGACATTTAATGGACTTTTTGATTGTGGACTTGAAGGACACGGCTCTGGAACCATCCGTGTTTCAACAGTGCCTGATGATTCAAATATCCACTTCCTGTGTTTCTTCACTCGACAGTGAATGTCAAGGTTGACGTCTGTGGTTGAAGATGCCCAAACTCAACACGGACATTAGTTTTCACTTTGTCCACATTTCATTGCTTCCTCTTTTACACTTCTGCTGCAGTCCATCGGCCGCTGTCCCTGGGGGGACGCCAAGCCACCAGAGGGTCAACACTTGAGCTGAGGACAGCAGCTGGGAGACACTTTCCCATCGTTAGCTGCTCATATGTTCCTATTGTTTTGATTTGATATCGACACAGGAAGAGGAAGTGTGTGTGCGTGTGTGTGTGTGTGTGTCAGGACTAAATTGGTGTCAGGGGAGCTCTGCGTCTACGGCCTGTTTCCATGTGTCTACTCTTGTTTAATTGTTCACTCTGGTAACTGCAGCACTGACTGGTTGGCAGCTGCTGGTGCTGAACCATGTGATTCATCCGTTGGTCATGGGCCGCCTTCTCAAACTATGATTTTGAGCCACTTGGAGGAGACCAGACCACCTGGGTCGGAGGGAGGGGTCGATCAGGGACAAACCAGATCTGACAACCTGGATCAATAAGTAACAAAGATTTTGAGCTTGTGTGTCACACCAGTCTGATGTTCCAGAGTGAACACAGATCATCTATCATCTATCAAATCAGCAGGAACCATACGACTGTCAATGGTCAGCCCAGAGCCTAGGTCAGGCCTGGTCAAACTAAAGCCCGGGGACCAGTTTTTTACTACACCTCCCAAACTTGTTTAAATAATATAATCTGTTTTTATCCCGTGGTTCTACTTTACACTGGGGCTTTATCTACTCTATCTGCTCCTGAACCCAGCCCTGGTATCCAGTTTGAGGACCAACTGTGGCCTGCTGGCCTAGGTCCTCACAGTGATTGAAAAGTTCTGACTGGGTCACCGCTCCATGGTGCTTGATACTTAAAGTGGAAAGTGAACGACCAGACATTCTGAGTCTGATTTTTCCAAACACAGAGAAGAAAAGTCTTTAGGTCTTCAGTGCTGGTTCCCTGGTTCTGTTGTTGAAATTTGTCACTTTAATGAGACACGTGACATTTGATGACATTTAAAAACCAAATGTTGACTTGATGGATGAGTGGGCGTGGTCTTTCACCAACCCATAACTTTTGTTCAACACATGATTAAACTGAATTATTAGGGCAGAATAAAATTTCAAATATAATAGGAGGGTGATATTGCTTTATAAGTGTATTTACATCTGGAATCATTGTGTTGACAGCAGCAGTTGGTTGAACGTGTGGTCCCTCAGGGAATTGAACCCAGATCACTCTGCTCTAGTGTTTGAGGTGACTGTGCTAACCTCTACACTATGGAACTGACTACTAGTAGTTGTTCCTTCAAGAATGACAGTCTGAGAACAGAGTTTCATGACTCACACGTGGGACTTTGAGACGTTTCATCAGTATTGGGTAAAAAAAAGTAATGTTGGATAATCCTTACTCCTTATCTATGAGTAGTCAATATATCGATGTGTGGTGCAGCCATGTTACCATAACCTCCTGACCCTTAGTGGCCCACACATGCTGTCCAAACCGTGGCTCCACAACTGTTCCCACACATGATTAAAACTTTTTGTTTAACTTTTTTTTTTTTAGGGGTTAGTGTTGGGGTTAGCAATTTGGACACCAAGGGTTAAATCCGGTGGTTTTAGAAATGTATACATACAGTATATGTATATACTGTATATACAGTACATGTGAAGTCCAGGCCTGAGTTCCACTGAGTTCTCCATCGGTCAGTTCTTCAGACTGGCACCAGATTCTTTCAGTCTTTCATGAAACTATTTCCTTCAATTTCTATGTCAGGAATCACACACCTCCTCTCTTTCCTCTACGTGGTTCCTTCGCTGGAGCTCACTGCAAACAGTCACAGCAGATCTGAGCCTTCACAGGAAGGGGAGGAGCCAGGAGTAGACAGGCATCTGGCCAGTCATAACACACACACACACACACACACACACACTCAAATACTGCAAACACAGTCAGTAGAGTCAGTGCAAGAGAATTCTTTGTGAGCAGCCTGAGGCGGAGAAGAGGTTTCGACACAATGTTGTCACTGTTCCTTCAGCTGAACCAGTTTCCAAACCAGAGCTCATTAACGTCTCCAGGTTATAACCACCAAGGTCATGTGTGTCTTTCAGTTGATGGTTTGGAGAAATCGTCATCACTGGCCAGCTGTGACGTGGTCGTAGAGAGTGCCACCAATACCCAGAATGCATCTGCACCACGGCAGCAGCAGAGGGGAAAACTGTCATCATTAGGGAAACTGTTCAAACCCTGGAAGTGGAGAAAGAAGAAAACCAGTGACAAGTTCCAGGATCTGTCCAAAGGTACGGTGCTTATGGTGTATGTCTGTTGCTGCTGCTGGTATCACCATATGGTGTTCTCTTCTGTGAAGGAGGTCCTTCATCCAGGTCTGTTGTCCTAAGAGCTTACTTATCAGTACCTGGACTTCTTGTAGGTGCTTGAAGAACATTTGGTTCCTCCGCTGAAGTTCACCCTGTGTTCGTACAGCAGTCTGGGGCTCACATGCTAACAGCTAACGGTCTGCTCTACTGTGATTGTGATGTTTTGGAATGCATGACGATGGTTCTGCAACGTCACCAACTGGACCATGACAGAATTATTAATTGTGGAGATTTTTAGTGGATCAAGTTAAACAACATGGTTCATGAAAATATAGGTGATCAGACAGACGGACGTCCCTGCTGTCCACTCATCTCCAAACCTTTGTCTCAGATTGACCTGAAGCTCACTGATGGAACTTCCTCGTCCGTTATCTTCATATTGTCAGAATATTGTGATTGTTTTGAATCAATGACAGAAAGTTCATGACACCTGGTTGAACAGAGACTTGACCCGGTCCGTGTCCTCACCCCTCAGTTCTAGAGAGAAAGATCTCCACCAGGCAGACAAGAGAGGAACTCATCAAGAAAGGAGTTCTTATTCCAGACCAAGGTGAAACGTCATCATGTCGACACTGTTGCACCAGTGTCAACCAAGTTAATGTGACTCAATTGTGTGTTTTTGATTCACTTCAGATGAACCAATCAGCAATCAGAACCTCAATGGCCACGCCCCACCCAGTGTGACATCAGAGGAGATCAAAGTTGACATAGAGTCTCCTGAAGCACAGCTGCAAGACCAGGCATCTGGTCCTGTCGTCAGTGAAGAAAAACCAGGTAACCATCAACTGTGTCTGTGTTCACCCAACACTTCTAGGAGGTTCTGGTGGAACAGACCTGAGAGGGAACATGTCCACACACTAGGCCTCTGGTCGTCCAGTCAGTCCGGTCGGTGTCGTTATGTCCACAGTTGTTTGATCTGTAGTCTTCCAAAACTGCTGACGTTGCAGATCTTCTAAGTGGAGTCAGCTGACCTTCAGGTTTGACCTCTGCTGAAATGAAGCCGGAAAGTTGGAAGTTCCAAAAGTCGAACTTGATTAAAAATGCTGCTATTTTTGATTTTTGAGTTTTTTTCCTCTCCGTCCTGGAATGCATTCCTATAAGCAGCTGGTTTCTGCCTGACACTGAATCCTCAGCGGGGGCGCTAATGCGCTCAGACAGACGTTCCCATTACTGAGGCTGCAGTGGGTATTTTCAGCCCGATCGGAGCAGCGTCTCCGTCTCCTAATGCCCACACCTCCCCTCCCTGGGGCCACTGCGCCTCCCTCTGATGCTGCCTAAGTGTTGCTGCTTTCTTTCTTCTCCACCCTGTTAGTATTGAACTCAGCCATTTGTTTGTTCATTTCTCTGAACCCAGAGGCTTGAACAAACCAGAGACTTTCTCTGCTAATGCAGCAGGGAAACATCAACTCAGCTCTATGCACTCTTCAGTAGGGATGTCCAATGGTAGAGTAAATAAGGCCGTATTGTCTACGCTTGAGATTCAAGTCCGATATCAACGTATCCCAATATATAGACCTGTATACCTGAGATATTTACAGTACTGTATATTACTGCAGCATGAGAGTAATTAAATGGCCTGCAATGCTGCCATCTAGTGACTATCAGTTACAATGGGGCTTCAGCGTGTGTGTTTAATCTTCTGCTGCAGCCCTGGTTGAATGATCTGCTCGTATCTCAGCATCTTCAATTTCACTAAACAACACAGAAATGTGAATTTTATGGCAGGCACTTTTGTTGATGCTGGTGCTGTGGACTTAATGAGACGTGAGACGTCTCCTCCTCTGAAAGCGCTCCATCTGATTCTTCAGAGCTCAGGGTCTGAGAGTCTTGGACAAACTTGGTCAGATTTCTCCTCAGCTTTGACCTTCTGATCAACATAGACTCGACCGTACTGACACTGAAGTTTAAGGAGAGGAGATAGATGGCGCTGTAGAGATAAAGCTGTTGTTAAACTCCCTCACTGCCCTGACTGAGAGAGTGAGACCCGGGATCAGGAGGAGAGGAAGATCTCATCTGTCATTAACATTTTTCTAAATATTAACAGTAACCAAAGATGGGACATCCCTACTCTTCATCATGAACTCTTTTCTTGCCTGTGTGTTGATTTGTGCATCATCTCCACCTTAAACCTCACCTTCATCTGCTCTCACTCTGCTTCCTCTGCTCCGCTCAGAGAAGAGCAATACTAAAACCCCCGCCCGAACAAACCAGGCTCCACCTCCGGAAGTTCAAGCTAAAAAAAACCAAAGTGCCACTGTGCCCGCATCTTCCAAACCCTCAGGTGGCGCCGGAGTCACAAGCAGACACAGAGAAGGTGTCTCTGGGACTAAAAAGACAAGTAAAAGCACAGGCAAGACAGGCTCCTCCACCCAGCCCAAAGCAAACCCCCGGGTCACTAACAACACTAGTCGTGTGACTGGTAAGTTAGCGCTGCCTGTTGACTCCCCCGCCTGTCTGCTCCTCTCCCCCACCGCCTCCCCCCCAGCATGGACCTCCTGCATCAGTTTGAAGTGGGAAACGGCCTTGTTTAACAGCCCTCTGTGTGTGTGTGTGTGTGAGTGTGTGTCCGTGTGTGTGTCCGTGTGTGTGTATGTGTGTGTGTCCGTGTGTGTCCGTGTGTGTGTGTCCGTCCACTCCATCATGGTTTCAGAGTTTCCTTTGAGTTCCTTCAGAACAGTTTTTGTGTAAGAACTTATTCACTCTGTTCTGTTACTGGTCAGTGTCTGTGTCTGTGTCTGTGTCTGTGTCTCTGCTGTTGGACCTGATGTTTTTCCTACTAATGAAACTCTGGGAGTTTAAAGCTGATGATGATGATGCTGTGAGACAACTAGTTAGTCCAGACATCTTCACTGGCCCAAGAACTGGACAAAACCAAACATTTCCTGAAGATGTTTCATCCAAGAGGCTTCTTCAAAAGTTGACATTTGCTCAGATGAAGAATCCCACCAGTTGGATTGTTCACCTGTTTGTTTTCTTTTCAGCCAAATCTTCTCATCCAAAGAAGACAGGAGGAACGTCCAAGGCCTCCTCGTCCTCCTCCTCCAACCCTCGCTCTCGACCGTCTAAAGACGCAGCTGCAGCAGCACAGACTGACAGGACAGAAGTGAAGACCAGTCGCAAAACCAGCAGCAATTCTTCTGCATCTCACAAGTCCACGGCTCAGACCTCCGGGCGGTCTGCGGGGTCCAAACCCACGCACCCGTCCAAAGATGTCAAGGTGGCTTCATCTAAGGCCCCCGCCCCTGGTGGTGAGCCACCTCCTCCTCCTTCAGCTCCCAGTGTCCCTGCTGTGGGTGAGGAGAAGGTCAAAGAAGCAACTTCAGAAGTCTCGCTCCAGTCCACTCACATCAACACTGCCACAGAAGACACGTCCTTCACTGGGGGGGAGATGGACGAGGCTCCAAAGGAGGAGAAACAAGGGAAGAAGGAGACGGAGGAGGTAGAAGGAGAGAAGGACCAGAAAAAAGAAGTAGTCAAGTCCAGTGAGGAGAACGGCCCAAGGTAAGAGACCAGAAGGTTCTGGACTTAAGACTCAGGACCGATTCTGACCCTGGTGTCTGTTCCAGACCAGCCAACGGTCCCTCTGACAGGGTTCCCAACCAGAGTGTGAGAACGGACCAGATTGTGGTGACCGTCATCCCAGACCGACCCAGAGACAGTCAGACCAGCGACTCTGACTCTGACGGTCCCATCCTGTACAGGGATGAGGAGGAGGACGAGGAGGAGGACGAGGATGAGTACTTGAACAGTGAGTCTTCTCCTGACAGGACCTGGGTTCATGTCTCAGTCTCTGGGAACTTAGAGTAGATGTGATGACTTCTTTGTTCTTGTCTCCTCTCCAGGCTCCTTGGCCAGTAAGATCAGGCGGAGAGACACTCTGAACATTAAACTGGGGAACAGGCCCAGCAAGAAGGAGCTGGAGGAGAAGAACATTCTGCCGAGGAGCTCGGAGACGGAGAGACACGAGCTGAGGCAGCAGATAGGCTCCAAGCTAGTCAGGTACACGTGGGTGTGAAGGTCAGGGCTCTGGGATTTTTATGGTTGTTTCTCAAAGTCAGTCAATCCCAGTTCCATTTCTTCTGAGGCTGATGATGGAGGAGATCCATGGAGGACCTCCCTCTGATCATCTCACTGTCCTGGATGTTGGACTGATCATCTGCTCTCAGCAGGAACAAAGAAGGAGAAAAAACAAAAACACATCATGAAGTGGATTTTCATCAACAGATATTTTTTGTTCCAGACGACTGAGCCAGAGACCGACCACCGAGGAGCTGGAGCAGAGGAACATCCTCAAACGTAGGTCCAGACAATATACGTCTTCACATCGACGTCCTCGACATACAGTATCTGTACCTTAACATCCAGTGTGTATGTTGGGCTCACAGAGAAGAACGAGGTGGAGGAGCAGGAGGCCAAGCAGGAGATCAAGAGGAGGCTCTCCAGGAAGGTACGGCTGATCCATCAGTTTCACCTTGTTGCTCTGTTGCATTGACCTTTTCGTCATCTGTCCCTCTAGAGGACGTAGACGGAACTGCAGGGGAAACATGTTTTTTATGTTTTTAATAATGAAGACTGACTGTCTGTCTGTCTGTCTGTCTGCCTGTCTGTCTGTCTGTAGCTGAGTGTCAGACCAACTGTTGCTGAACTCATTGCGAGAAGAATCCTTCGTTTTAATGAATACGTTGAAGTAACAGACGCCAAGGACTACGACCGCCGGGCAGACAAACCGTGGACGCGGCTGACGCCAGCTGACAAGGTAGGACCGTGACCACAGCACTGACCACAGCACCTGGTTGTTTGAAGTCAGGTGTAAAAGATGTTGTCAGCCACAGAGCTCTCCTTCTCCTTCTTCTGCTCCTTCTCCTTCTTCTGCTCCTTCTCCTTCTTCTTCTCCTTCTTCTGCTCCTTCTCCTTCTTATTCTCCTTCTTATTCTCCTTCTTCTTCTCCTTCTGCTTCTTCTTCTTCTTCTCCTTCTTCTGCTCCTTCTTCGTTGTGCTTCGTTGCACTTCATTAGAGCGCTAATAGAATAAAATCCATCTTTTCACTCCTGGTTCCTCTGAGCCTCAGGTTTTCTGATGGTTTGGTGCGTGTTCATCAGATCAGCTGTCAGACAGCTCTGATCCAAGGAAGCCAATCTGAGATTAGGAATTAATCTGTGGGTTCTGTGCTGTTGCACACGCCTCTCAACCTCATTGGTGGAAAGGACTTTCGAGGTCAGGCCCGCCCTCTGCTGTCCATGTTTAGAACTGCAGATCACTGGGGCTTTTTACCTTCAGCAAAACAAAAAAGATCTTTTTATTCCATCAAGGCAGTTGTTTTCTTCATCAAATGTCATTTTAATCACATTTTATTGAAAATGAGGGTTTTGAATTTATTTTAAATTTATTTTTATTTTATGCAGATTTTTAAAGTACGTTCTCTGTCTGTCTGTGTTCTTCAGGCAGCGATCCGTAAAGAACTGAACGAGTTCAAGAGCAGAGAGATGGAGGTCCATGAAGACAGCAAACAATTCACCAGGTACAGAGTGGGCTGTGATGTCACTTCCTGTCCTCTCACTGGTCAATATTCCTGATATCCCAGTCAGTCCAGCTGCACTGATTCAGCCTCAGGCACCGACGGGTGATGGAGTTCACTAAGACTCCGACCCTGTTAGAACTTCATTTCACACATCTCCCCCTGTCCTCTCCATCTTCTACTCTGACTCCAACTACCTCCATGTCCTCCCTCACTGCATCCATCAATCTCCTCTCTGTCTCCTGCCAGGATCATTCTTCTACCAACGTGTCTCCACCGTCCCTCCTCTGAACATGTCCAAACCATCTCAATCTGTCTTCCCTTTTTCTCCAAACCTTCCTGTCTGTGTTGTCCCTCTAATCACCTTATTCCTGATCCTGTCCATCCTTGTCTCTCAGCATCATCTCTAACTCCTCCACCTCCACAAGTGTTTGGAGGACATGTATTTCCTCCACTTGAGAGTAGAAACATAACTGTCTCTCAGTTCCAGGAAAGTGTCCAGGCTGAAGCCTCTGTCCCTGTGCATAGAGTGAATATAAAACCAAAAACCTTGGTAGATCAGGTCCAGGTCCAGGTCCAAGTCCAGGTCCCAGGTTCAGGAACTACATTCATTCAACGTTTTTTAGCAGCAAAAAATCAACAGGAAGTGAAGAGTTGATGTAAACGTCACTGTTTCTGTTTCTCAGACACTGTTATCGTCTCATCACCTGATCTCCTGTGTTTCCAGATTCCATCGGCCCTGAACTCACCGCGGTCTCTACTGATGGTCCTGACCCAGATGTATTTATGTATATAGAGACAGTTGAATGTGTGTCTGAAGACGCTGGCCGTCCACAGGCTCTGGTCTCACACACACGAACACACACACACACACACTCTAGACCTGCAGTGTGTCCAGACTCTGTGTCCAGTGGAGAACCTTCTCCAATGAATGTTATCGTTGAGGTTGTTGTTGTTTTTATGGTTCGTGCCTCTGTTCTCTCCTGATGCCTCCTGATTAACTGCCAAACGAGGGTCGGGTGGGGGTGGGAGGGGTCATGCCTGGGGTCCAAGGTCATCCTACAGAGAGATCAGACTGACACCTGGTGGACAGACACAGGTTTGGGATTTTTACATGAGTAAACGTCGTCTTGTAACCTTTTGACTCGCCCAGTTCCGTGTATCGCCACTAGATGGCAGTGTGTTTAAATATTTCCATCTCAGCGAAGAGGGTTCATTTCTGAAACAGTCAGCCCTGCTCCTCCTCCTCCTCCTCCTCCTTCTCCTCCTCCTCCTCCTCCTCATTCTCCTCCTCCTCCTCCTCCTTCTCCTCCTCTTCCATTATTATCAGGTCTCGTTGTTTTCCACTCAATCGTGATTCGTTCTTCTACAATATAAAAACCTGCGCCGTCCTTGTTCTGTGGACGGTCCACATGAGTAATTGACAGGACATGTGTCCTTCAACCACACGGACGTCAGCGTCGAAGGACGATCAGTTCGCGTAAGTGTTGGTAGGCCACGTCAGCGACCGACCGCGTCCTCCTCTGTATGAACGGACGTAGAGACGCAGCTGGGTCACAGGGGGCGGAGCAGCAGGTGGACCTGACCATGGACCTGGTTCCTTCTCGCCCACAGTGGCTTGGTTGTCACGGTGATGGTGGAGAGATGTTTGCTGCTTTTTTATGAAGTCAGTACCAGAACTGAAGCTCAACTCCATCACTGGTGACAGGACCAGGTGACAGGACCATGGACCTGGACTGGAGTCAACACTGTGAGAAACTCTGACTACAGTGTTAATATATCAGTCAATATATGCTGTTCTAAATATATATTTAAACTTGAAGTTAGAAACCCTGACCAGATGAAGGAGCTGGGCCACGGAAAACACTGTCACATGATGAGGTCACATGATGATGTCATACTGTACTGTAAAACTCACTCAATCCTCTCAGCTGTGTTTGTTGGTTTTGTACATAAAGGACCATGAGACACAGAAGATGATGATGATGATGTTTGTTTGTTTGAAATATATATGATAAAGGTTCCTGACCACTGACGTCAGCAGCTGTTGACCTGCTCTGTGAGTGGCAGCAGCAGCAGCAGCAGCAGCAGCAGCAGCAGCAGCATTGGTGCTGATCCGACTGTAACAACAGGACAAATGAATTCCTTCCCTGATTGAAGACACATTCATTTCTGACAGAGAGGAGACAGAAAAATAACCGTGTCTTTGTGACGACTTTCATTCAGGCTTCATTTTCTGGATGTTGATCATTAACTGATCTGAGTCACAGAGAATAAAACTAGGAGACAGAAACAGTGGGGGCCACCAGGGGGCAATGAAGGAGCTCAGGAAATTAGGAGGGAAATAAAACATTTATTCATTCTTTCCAAAACCTTCTACAACACAAACTGCCACAATCCTCGGATTCTCACAGTTATGATGGTTTATGATTTCAGAGGGAATTTTTCTGTTTGCCAATAATGAACTTATGATAAAAAGGTTAGAAAGACTGAATGTCGGATAAAAGAAAATATCTTATATGAGGTAAAGTTTCTTAGCCAGGTCTGTGGGTCCATGAAGGGACCAGGGCTTCTCAACACTTCTCAACTTGTTATAGAAATTATATTTGTAAAAATCTTATTGCCTGGGTCCACGACCCACCCCTTGAGAATCCCTGCTCTAAACCACAGGTGAATGTCAGTGGGAAGAGTTGTTTATTTGTCTGTTCTTTTATTGTTTATCTGTTAGTTTCTGTTTGTATTTTCTCTTTGTTGATCTGTCCATCTGTCCATTGTCCTATTCTTTGTGTTTGTTTGTGTGTCCGTTCCTCCAGGACAGACGATGTTCCTTCTCTCCTCTGAACGTCTCAGCTGCTGAAGCCCCATTAAATTATTTGGTTCCATCTGCAGCAGAATGGGTTTTAATGGAATGAGGACAAACCTTCTGCTCTGGTCCGAGGTTGGAGCAGACTGACCTTGGTGACAGGACGGAGCAAATGGAAGGGTTTATTTCTCTCTGTCTTTCTGTTGTTGTTTGTTTGTTGCCCTGAAGGCTGCGCTCTTCACAAAGTGGAGAGAGAGCGAGCGGTCGAGCGTGGAGGCTGCGGCTGAAAGACCAGTCCGAAGGGTTGATGTTGAAATTTGTACATAAACATCAAAACTTCTGCTGCGCAGCCACTTTCTAAACGCTCTGATCTGGATGAGAGATCAGAGCGTCACCACCACCTCCATCAGCCCCCGACCCACAGTTTGGTCCATCTCCAGAGAACAGATGGAAAATGAATGTTAGAAGGAAGAGGTGGTTGTGAAGAGAGAGGAGAGCAAATAAAGAGGAAAATGGACCTGTAACGACCTGTGGGTGGCAGCGGAGAGCAGAGATAATTGGACTGTGGGAGCAGCTTTATTTGCCCGGGGTAAGAAACACAGAGTTCTGCTGAAGGTTAGAGCTGATGAGCTGCTGAGCAGAAGAAGTCCTGTTAGAGAAGATTTTTATATCTCATTTATAAAACTAAAATATAAAGCTTTACAAATGATCAACAGCTCTGTCCGTCTCCTGGTGTCACTCATTTCCACCAGGGGGAGCACCTGAAGGTCCAGTTGTCATTGACCGCTGCTCCACAAACAAAGTGAGAGAAAACAACTGTTTATTCAACAAACCAAAGAATCACAGCAACATTTTTTCCTCCTCCTCCAACATCACGGGTCAGAATCTGTCAGTTCTCGCTCCGGTCTGTTCTCAGCTGACCCACGTCCTTCACTAAGGAGTCCAGAACCTTCCTGGTTCTGGTTCTCTTCTCCATGTTGACGTGGACGTGCGTCATCAGCCACGGCAGGAAGTGGTCCTCCAGGTCTTTCTCCACGGGATCCTTGGGTTGGTGTGAGATGAAGATGGCGGGAAAGAGCTGGACCAGGTGTTCCTTGGAGTAGGCCCTCAGAGCATTTCTCTGCATCAACTCCTGCTCCCTCCTCAGCGCCTCCTGCTGTTGGGCCATTCTTCGCTCCTTCTCCTTGCGGTGGCGTCGCTCCTGCTCCTTCAGCCTCTGGACCTCGGCCATCTCCGTGTTCCTCAGCTCCTGGAAGGCCTTCTGCTGCGCGCTCAGACGGGCCAGCTCTTCCTCCTCCCGTACCTCCAGCACCGACTGCTCGATGATCTTGTCCACCATGATCTCCACCAGGGGGGGCACCTCCTTGTCGAAGTCGAACAGGTCTCCCTCCATGATCTGGGTGGCGATGTCTCTTCCCGTCTTGGGAGGTTTGAAGGTCTCTTTCACCTCCTCCACCGTCGTGACCGTCACCATGATGGGGACGCCGTACTCCCCCAGGTTGAGATCCGTTTGTGCGTCGCTGTGTTTCGGTTGCTTCGACGGCTGAGGCGTCCTGTGCACCGTCTCCACGCTGGCGTCTTTGCGAAAAACGGGAGTCCTGAGCAGCTGTCGCGAGTTCCCGTCGGGATGCTGTTGGTTCGCAGACGAAATGTCGTAAGCCGAGACGTTGGCTCTGACCACGCGGCGGTCGTACATGATGCCGTCGGTGAGGGAGCAGCTGTGGTCGGGCGAAGGCCGGAAGAGGCTTTCCACGGACACGGGCTGAGAAGGGAAGGAGTGGATCCTGTGGGGATTCTTCCTGTGCGGAAAATTGAAAGCCATGATTGGACGAAGAGGTCGATGCTGAGGTTCGATGAAAACCAGCCTGAACACTAGGTTGGACATGAACCATGACCTCATCAACTTCTCTCCGTCCTCATTGGTTGGTAACTGATGATGATATGCCTTTGAAGGCTTTGAGGTCTCTGACTGTGAAGATCCTGGTCACGTGGTTCTCACGATAGACCCAAATGGAAGACTCCATAAATGGAGGGTTCACAAACTGTTACCATCAACACGGTCCGATTTGGTGACATCTGGAGGCCAAGACTATGAAGAGCGGCGTGAAAAAAATAGCAGTTAATTGTTGTTGAACGTTGGCGTTGAGTTCAATCACGTGACCATTCTGTCCAATGCGTCTGCTTTGTTCTGATTTAAGAGGATGTGGAGCGTATTTATGGGTTTATATTTGCAGTGGTGAAGGTTCTGGTTCTGCCTGGTTCTCACTGCTGGCAGTGTCTCCGTGGCTCTGACAGTGAGGACAGATGGCAGGGACTCACTCTCTGAACACACCAGGAGAACTTCCTCCTCCTCCTCCAGTCCAAACATGACTCAGCGCTTCCTCTCCAACGGAGCGTCGCCTGAACCTCGGCCAACGCCGCTGTTTCCATGACTTCATTCGAAGTCATGGAGTCGACAGAAAGACCTGGAGGCGTGGGGCGGGGGGTTGGGGGTTCAATGCTGATCAATATGACCTGGTGATTTTCATTGTTTGATCTGTAAAAAGAGTTTATTATTAGTTAGAGTAGTTAAACTGCAATGCTGCCATCTAGTGACTTTCACCTTTGTATTCAACAGTTTTTCTCCCTATTGATAACTATTTTTTGGGGCATGGGACAGCGCTCTATTGGTCAAGGAATTGGACTTGGGTCCAGGTTTTGATTCCAGGTTTGAATACACCAGCTGCCAGGTCCACTGTTCACTGTGGTGATGTGTTGAGGTCAGAGGTTGCGTGTAGTGGTGTGGATCACAATAACCAGGAGTGAGTTTGTTACTTTCCTTCCTTCCTTGTTTCCTTCCTTCCTTCCTTAGGACAAACCACACCTGTCAAATGTCAAATCTCTGTCACTGTTGTTCGGGTGTTTTTTTCTGAGCCAAGGAGGAGCTGCTGAATAAACTACACCAAACAGCAGAACTAAGAAAAAGGATTTAATCAAAACCAAAAACCACACAGAGCAAAATAAAAAACAGGAACAACTACGACGTCACGATCTTCACGCCACTCTGATGGTCGTCAGTGAAGGGCGGTTGTAGCTGCAGACGGGAACAGGGTTCGTTCGGTCCAACCAGACCACCGCAGCGTTAGGAATCATCTGGTTTGTCTGCTGGAGGTCCACACGGCTGCAGCATCTTCTCCATCAGGTTAAACCTGACGCGGGCTTTGCTCTCGTTCTCGGCCACGGAGAAGTAGTTGAGCAGGTCAAAGTGTCCCATGTAGGAGCAGTACGAGTCCCGGTGCTGGTTCACCAACCATTCCCACTTGCTGGTGTCTGCGTGGCCGGTGCCGATGTACTTGGACTGGAGGTGTTCCAGCTGGCTGTGGATGTTGTATCGGTCCGTCATGACGTCGACTAGAGACTATCTGGAGGAGAACAGGAAGAAGAAGAAGAAGAGAAGAAGTTAAAGAACTGAAACTGGGTTCTGTTGATGTCACGTCACTTTTAACATGACCAGGAAACTCCTCCTAGCAGACACCACCCAACCTGACAGAACAGCCTTCAGCCCCGACCAGCTCCACCTGCTCCTAGAACTTCACCTAACCACCACCTACCTTCAATTTAACAATAACAGGGATGTCCCATCAGGTCTCCAGTGTCTCCCACTGTAGCCTCTTTAACGATCACCAGACCCTGGTCTATTTCAAACCCACCCACACTCTTGGACAAAACAGAGTCCAGTGAGTGAATGTCCTGACCTCCACATTGGTGAAACCAAACCACCACTGTACAAACTTATGCAACAACACGGAAGATCCAGCTCCTCAGGACAGGACGTCAACGTTCACTGAGACCTGGAGGAGAAGGGACACAGTGTTGTGAATGTCCACATCATGACCAGAGGAGACAGACGGTTGGGAGGGAGGAATGAAGGAAGCCATTTAGGTCCACCAGGAGAAACCTCTCATATGAGGAGGAAATCTAAGACACCACCTTTCATCCACCTATCGTGTGGTGCTCAGCTCTCTTCCCACAACGTTGTCCTCCATCCCTGACATCAGACCACGGCCTCATCACAAAGAAGGAAACAACCAGGACTGTCACAGTCTAACCAACAACACAGGTCTGCAGCAGGACTCCCCTACAGTCTGTTAGAAACCTCTTCTACAAACCTACTTTGTCCAGTCGCAATAGAATAAAACACACATTAAAGTATCGACAAGATTTTTTTATAATTCACCGACAACGACATCATCGCCGCTATGGTCTGTCGAGCCACGGTTAGCATGCTAACTCGTATCTAAGAAACGAGAGCCGATAAAATAAAAAGTCAACTTCCGTTTAAGTTTAGAGAATAATAATAATAATAACAATAATAAACTAGTTCATATGGAGCTCACAGACCGTGTCTTCGGGTGTGGAGAGTAGTTCACTCGGACTAAATGCAACAGAGAAGTCGATGAACCGACCGCCGCGGTGCCACAGCTACTTCCGGTGGAGGTCCTCTAAACCAATCCGACAAGAAAAAAAGAGTCGGCGACCGGAAGTTCCGCATTTTTAGAGGAAAATCAAACAAACCATGTGCTTTTTATACGCTGTAATATTCGATAAGATTCAAGAATACTATTCCAAACAGCGACAGCAGCTCAGACGGATCTGCTTCTTCTATCTTCTAACTAGAGGTGAACTTGTTCTCCTTGTCTTCTGTCAACTGTTCCACTGATTCATCCATTCGTTATTTAACAACGACGATTTAACGAATTGTTTGAGCTGAAATAATTCTTGTTGTTTTGTTGGTAACTGAACTTCGCTCTTCTTCACTGGTCACATCTCGGTCAAAACTGTTCTGAAGCACAGAACTGTTTATGTTCTGAATAGCCAAGGAATCTACTCCTTTTCTCCAGTAATCGTCAAAAGTGAGTAATTAGATGAACTGCAATGCTGCCATCTAGTGACTTCCATATTTACGTACAGCCATTTTCACCAAGTCTGTTTTTAAAGAACACCTCATCAGTCAAAACACAGGCTGTGTTTTGACTATTGGAAGAAAAACTATAATCATTGTGACAGATTCGACGTAATCCTGACAGGAGCCGCTACAGAATGTTTACGACGTCACGTTGTTGATCAGAGGTTTTTCAGACATTTTTCAGAAATGTTCCGACACTTCAAGTAAATACTTGACAGTTGGCTGCGATGTGACTGTTGTTTGTCTTCAGTCAGACCTGTTATCTTCATACATGTCTCCAGACCACACACACACGCACACACGCAGATGGGAACTTCTCATTTCCAATCCCATCAAACATCTCAGGCGATCCAGGATTCTGAGACGTGTGGAAATATCAGGGATTCGTTACGACCTCCTCGGGATTTCTGAGATGGTGAATCTCAGATAAGCGCTGATGTGAATGTCTGCTCCAGAGTGAATGGTAATGACATTAGAGCTGCTGCTACACCTGCCTCTGAGGCCACGGGGAGATCACACTGCAGCGGCATTTTCCAATCTTCATACCTGGTGAAATAAATGAGTCGGAGGGAAGTGAGCGAGTCACGATGATTTACTCTCAGCCTGGTTCTGTAGAAGACACTTCTTTCTTAGATAGATTGAACTTTATGAATCCCTCAGGAGTGTCCTTCAGGAAATGATGGAGTAGGTCTCTTAGGTCTTCCAACAGCATCAGCGTAGATGCAGACACAGCGTATCACCATGTCCCTTCATGACATTTAAATGAACTGACGATGAAATCATTCAGATTATAGTGTTGAGGGGAGATAAGGAGAATCTTCATGGGAATATTCAACCCCTGACCCACAGCAGCAGCAGTGGGCTGCTGAAGCACAAGGGTCCGACGGTCCCTGAACACACCACGGTCCTATCTAAACCAAACACAACATGTTTATGGCTGTGAATGTTGAACCTCGGAGGTGAGGAGCAGAGAATCTGTTGTTTTATATCCAGTCAAGTGCAGCTCTGGGAGGGGGCGGGGGGTGGAGGGGTGGGGGGGGGGGGGGGGGGGGGGGGGGGGGGGGGGGGGGGGGGGGGGGGGTTAATGGCTTTAATCATTGATTTCTCTTCACTCTGATCCTGAAAGATCAGAGATGAGAAAAGAGGCAAAAAAAAAAGAACCACATTTTCCTCCACCTCCTCCACCTCCTCCACCTCCTCCACCTCCTCCACCTCTGTGTCTGAGTGAAGAAGAAAACCTCATGATTCAATGGCTCCTTGATGCTGAGGAGAAGAGATGAACCTGAGAGAGAGGCACTTGATGAGAGAGATAACCCGGTGAAGAGCTGCTCTTTAAGGACTGAGCTGCCGTGGTGTCTCTCCTGCTGCTGAAAGGAAACTCCACTGAGGTCCAGACCCTGTCACGGAGCAGAAACATCTGGACCAACTTCCTGCTCCGTTTTCATGTAAAAGAGTCCATTGAATCAATCCTCACATTTAATGAAATATCATTTTACAGAACATATTCTGGACAGGAAGTCTTTTCACATCAGGTCAGTGACACTGGAACAGTGGGATGGACAGACTGGAGAAGAAGGAGAAAATCAACCAAGAAGATTAGTCCACTGATCTGAGACCAGGATGTTCCATTGTTTGGATATTTCCCCCTGGTTGGCTGCTGGTTCTGTTTGTCCCGTCTCTCTGGTGAATCCTGATTGTTTTGTTCAAAGCTCTTCTTGACACGCTTCATTTAGCACACGCCCCCATCAGCGCTCGCTGCAGAGAAGTGGTGACGATCAGAGGATGTGGGCGTCGCTGAGTGGCTCAGAGTGAACATCTTTATTACAACACAAATGTGAGAAGTTCCCTGTATGGACAGCAGGAGGCAGCGATGAAACCCTAATGACCTTTTAATGAGGCGAACGTTGTTGAATCCTGGATCCACGTACCACGTGTTGACGACGGTACTGTTACTGTTGGGGGCGCTCTCAGATCAGTCCATGGTCTCTGGCCTAGAGTCCTGGTCTTGACAGATTTTTACCCATAGTTGTTGCGTCGGTCGAACCATAACTTGAATCATCACCAACCAGTAACCTGTCGACCAGCATGAAACCCTCCCACCAGAGTCTCTGTCTCAGTCTCTGTCTCCGTCTCCTGTCTCATTCTCTCATCGTTCCTTGTCCAGGCGGCTCTTAGTCCAAATCCTCCTTGAATTTGGTGGAGACTCGAACGTCTCCTCCTCTGAAAGCGCTCTGTTTCATCGCAGCTCAGGTTCTGTTCTGATACCAAATGTTTTGTTATGATATTTTTAATGTTCCACTGGAGTTTCATGGTTTTTTTTTCTTGAATTTCATGAATCTTCTTGGGAAAGAAGGGCAGAGAGAACAACAGCAGAAGAGAAGAAAGACGAGAGCAGAGCCCCGACCCCCGACCCCCGACCCCCGGGTCCCTGGTGCCGTCCATGGTCTGAGGTTTGTTTGAGACATTACTGCAGCGTCTCCAACAAACCACATCATTATCCCAGTTCTCTACTCCACACGGATTCTCTTCCACAGCTCCGACTGAGACAGTCACGTCTCTCCACCTCTGCCCACGGGTCAGCTGACTGATGGTCCAGTAGAACAGGTCAAAACAGACCGGTCAGGGACGGCTTTAAAGGTTTGGGCTTCCTGTCCGGGAGACAGACCTTCCCTCCATCGTCCTCCCAGAGCTGAGACCAGGTCGGTCCGCAGACGTGGGCCAGCGTCAGCAGACCTCCACCTCAGACGGATGAAGCTGCTGTTCCTCCGGCTCCGTCCATGAGAACCCATTAGTTCTTGGTTCAGCTGTGAAGTCGCTGCAGGGAAACAAACGCTGGAGCAGCAGGAGATTCAACGCAGATCGAGTCCTGACTCCAGAACAGATGATTTGGTTTCATTAATGAATCAACATTCACACACACTGGTCTGGAGAGGAGGAGGAGGAGGAGGAGGAAGAGGAGGATCCACTCTGTCCTCACTCCGAGAGTGAGATGGAGACTAAAGGAGACGGGGGTTTATGACATAATAAATGTCTCAATGCGACGGCAGGTTTGATTTAACTCTGGACCACCTGGAAATGGACAGAAACAAAAGAGACTACGCTGCATATGAAGACATATGAAGACATATGAAGACACACACATATATATACGTATATATGTTTATATCCAGCAACAGTTGGATAGATGTTTGACTCGTCCTCTTCAACTCCATCATGACGTTGAGGTTCTGCTCTCATCAATCTTTTTCTTTATCAACGACTGTGACTGATCATTCTGTCCATGGGCGGAGCCAGGACACTGGGACGATAAGACACCATTAATTCTTTGTCATAAAAACAGGGGGGGGGGGGACATTCTCATGGGCAGCAGAGTGTGGTCGACGTAGAGAGAAGACAGAAGAGAAGCTTCTGTACTGAACTGATAAAACTCCTCCATCTGTGTCACCGAGGAAACCCATAAATCAGGGTCAAATAAACAGACGGATCGACTCAGTAATGAAGTGTAATCAATACCACCAATCAGCAAACAGTCCGACGGACGCACGCGACCTTATCACATGATCAATATCTGGACAATGCTTCTCCGTGGCTCCGCCCTCAGCAGTTAGCTCATGAGATGAAAGAACTTCAGGACAAATCCAGGCTGAAGAACAGAGTCGACACTGAGAGTCCAACTCTACAAGTTTAATAAGCACAAGGAGGACATGGACAAAGACAGACTAACCACTGACTCTTGGCGTCTGTACATTTCAATTCAACAGACAACGTGACAAAGAATCTTCATTAATGTAGAACCATAAGAAAAAAAATGTTGTCCACACAGGTCACAGGTCAGGGTCCACTTCCTGTGGAACAACACACGCCACTGGGTTGAATGTCAAGAGGTCAACCCGCCGTTACCCTGAACCCATCCTTCCCTCGGACTGCACAATTCACGAGACATTTCTTTGCAGCTTTGTGTTAAATGAACATAAAAACAGAAGTTTTTCTTCCGATTTATTTTCTGTTTCGTCCACTGGACGGGACTGTGTGGTCAACACAACATCAACACACTTTTCTACATCAACACCACACGTTACGACAGATGAGGCGACGGTCGTTCTCTGCTGGACACAACCCGCCTGAGCCCAGGAACAGGAAGTGGCGCAGCCAAAGTCAACATCAACAGGGGGCGCTGGAGACCCAGTCTATACTTTCCGTCAGCAGTCACTACGTGTCCTCTCAGGGAAGTCTGGTGTCCCTGCTCCGACTGTTGTCTGCACAATCTGTCCCCGGGTGAAGAGGATGAAGAGGATGAAGAGGTGAACTTCTCTCTCCACTGATGAGAAATAACACCAACTTGTCTTATGTACAGCAGGTAGAACACATGAAGCAAAAAAGAGAAAAGTTCAACACAGGAATTTCCACCTGTCCCTGAACACATCATCGTCCATCGTCCCTCGCCGTAGAGACGCCATCGGCCAAGAGGTTACAGGATCACGATGCTGGTTCAAATCCCATGAATGCCAGTGCTGTTCAAGTCATCAAGACGTTCCTGTGTCTGGAGAAGAGTCTACGGTGACAAACGACGCCTCGTCCTGTTGGTCATCGAGGTCGATTGATCGTTTTATTGTCTGTGACGACTGATGACGGAGACGTTCGTGTCTCTGAATGTCGGGGGACGTTGGGTCGCAGGCCCGTCTTCACTGGGTCAGAGACCTTTGTCAGGCAACAGTTTCACTGTTTTTTATGGTCAATAAAAATCTATTTACAAAAAGGAGAAAAAACTCACTGTATTTTAATATTTTTTGTTGACTTCCTTGTCTTTGTTATGTCTGAGGATTTTTTCTGAGCTGTTTCTTGGCCACCTAGTGGTGTCTGATTGCAGTGAAGGCTCAGTTCTGGTTAAGATGTTCTGATTCTGTGACTTCATTTATGGTCAGACTTTAATTCCATCTGTTCACATATGAAATACTCCACTTCTCACATCAATGTAAAAATATCAAATATCATTCGGCAACAGTGGTGATTGATCAGTATTTACACTTCCTGACAGCCCCGCCCCCAGACCCCACCCCTCCCCGCCAGGACCTGAGGTCTGGGCTCAGCGAGATTCAAACCCTGTCCCTTCTGTTTACGAGAATCTTTTTACTAAATATTTACAGAGAATTATCGTAAAGTAATGTCGTCTGCTTGGGTCACATGCTGTGTTGATGGTCATGTGGTCAAAGCCCTGGATCATGTCCTGGGTTGATGGTCATGTGGTCAATGCTGTGGGTCACGTGTGGTCGAAGCCTTGGGGCACGGGCTGTGTTGATGGTCATGTGGTCAAAGGCCGGTGGTGACCTGCGTCAGCTCCGAGTTGAGATCGTCGTTGGCAACGAGAGAATCCACTGACGATCCCTCCAAGGCTAGTCATACCTGGAGGAACAAGGAGAAGGTTCACGTCTTGTCACCTGCGGTCCGGCCTGCGGGGCAGACTCTGATGTCACACAGACCTACCTGCTGATTGGACCTCTCCCCCGTGTTGCCGCTGACATGTTCTCCCTGGGGCAGTTTGCGTCCCGTGGCTCCAGTCCGGGTGGAGTTCTGCATCTCCATCACTGAAGGACTGGGAGTGCAGAACTCACGGAAACAACGCTTGAAGTTCTCGTCCAAGTAGCCGTAGAGGACAGGGTTCAGACTGCTGCAAGGAACCAGAACATCTCAGATCATCAGAACCAGCAGAATCAAGGGAACTCTAAGAACCAATCGAAATAACGGAACCAGCAGCATTGTCAGAACTGTGAGAACCTCGGCCTGGACAGTTCCAGTGTGTCTCAGGACCAGTGATCGACACTGACTCAAAGGATTGGACTGGAGGACGCGGTCCACGTACCTGTTGGTGTAGCCCAGGGCGATGCAGAAGTGCCAGGTGATGGTCTGCAGCGTGGAGCTGGGGATGTTGATGAGGGCGCTGACGATGACCAAGATGTGGATGGGCGTCCAGCAGACGATGAAGACGGCCACCACCACCAGGACCATACGAGTGATACGACGCAGGTTCCTGTCTTTCTCCTGTCACACAGAGACATAGAGACATAGAGACATAGAGACAGCTGCTGCTGCTGCTGCTGCAGACTGAAAGATGTGTATAAGAGACAGTTTGAGATGTATCTGGACCAACAGGTAAGGTGTAGTCAACCTACTGACACAGTCAACTGACTCACTTTACTGACTCAATTTTCTGACTCATGTTTGTTTATTTAGGTTTCTAGTTTTTTTTACAAATCACTATGAATATGACTGTTTTTATTTTTGTAGTTGGTGAATCAGAGTCAGATGTGTATAAGAGACATCTAAGAACCAATCGAAATAACGGAACCAGCAGCATTGTCAGAACCGTGAGAACCTCGGCCTGGACAGTTCCAGTGTGTCTCAGGACCAGTGATCGACACTGACTCAAAGGATTGGACTGGAGGACGCGGTCCACGTACCTGTTGGTGTAGCCCAGGGCGATGCAGAAGTGCCAGGTGATGGTCTGCAGCGTGGAGCTGGGGATGTTGATGAGGGCGCTGACGATGACCAAGATGTGGATGGGCGTCCAGCAGACGATGAAGACGGCCACCACCACCAGGACCATACGAGTGATACGACGCAGGTTCCTGTCTTTCTCCTGTCACACAGAGACAGACACAGAGACATAGAGACATAGAGACAGCTGCTGCTGCTGCTGCTGCAGACTGAGTGAATGAGCACTTTCGTTGGAGGAGACCCAGATGTCAGATGCTCAGTTATTGCTTGTTTTTCATTTCTTTCCCAGTGACAGACTCTCAGCCCTGGGCTTCCTGTTATTTTTCTAATTACTTCCCTTCAGAAAATTGCTTTCACTCTGATCTTTAAATTTTTCAAACTTCAATCTTCTCCGTATCAACAGCCCCAGGCGTCGCTCGGATAAACTACCGACCGCTGCTGCACCGTGCGTCCAAGCTGCGGTGCAGTGTGTGAACGGACAGACCTGGGAGCCCGACAGCATCCGCACGCTCTTCAGCCTCAGGATCATCAGGCCGTAACAGACGGTGATGATGAGGACGGGCATGATGAAGGCGAAGATGAAGACGCAGATCTTCAGGAGGATGTCCCAGTACCAGGAGGGGTGGGGAAACACCAGCTTACAGTCCACGGTGGTGGAGGCTGTGGAGGAGAAAGAAAACAGCTGAGGGACGAAGACGTTGAAGGTTTGGCGACTGGACACTCAGTGTTTTTGGGAGACGTTTCAACTGAACTAAGACCTTTGACCCTCCCTCAGAGTCCTGGTACAGACACCAGCAGCAACAGTCGTCTCTGTGAAACTGCTGTCGATGGTTCACTGCTTCAGCCCAGAGTCAAGGTCACGCTGCTGCAGCCAGAACCAGTCGGACTATTTGCATGCAATTACCCAGACGTTCTCTATGGGGCGCTGTTTTCTTTATGGAAACTGCTGGAGAAGATGATTGTTCTCCAAAAACACTCCACCACCACCACCAACCAGACTGATCTGCTCCCTGCTCTGTGCTTTAACTCCTTGAGACTCAGGACACCTGAGCCTGAGCCTGAGCCTGAGTCTAATCTGCACCATCATCTGGGCCCTGAGCCGTATGTTAACCCTCAGACGGTTTGCCCCGCTTACAGGTGGGAGCGGTGGAAGCCATGAACATGACGGGCAGCCCGATGGCCGACGACAGGATCCAGTTGCAGACGTTGATGATCTTGGCGTTGCGCGGCGTCCTGAAGTCCAGCGCTTTGACGGGGTGACACACGGCCACGTAGCGGTCGATGCTCATGGTGGTGAGGGTGAAGATGGACGTGAACATGTTGTAGTAGTCGATGGACATCACCATCTTGCACAGGACGTCTCCGAAGGGCCAGGTCCCCATCAGGTAGTTGACGCTCTGGAAGGGCAGCGTGCTGGTGACCATGGTGTCGGCCAGAGCCAGGTTGAAGATGTAGATGTTGGTGGCCGTCTTCATCTTGGTGTATCTGCAGGGAGAGAAGAAGGAGACAAAGAAGAGTTTAATCAGAGTCTAATCGTCTTGTCAAAGGACGACAAACAAACACAGCACGTCCACGTCCACGTCCACGTCCACGTCCTCTGCTGCTGCTGCAGCTGAAAACCTCACCTCATTTTTATGTTTTCCCTTTGCAACAAACTGATGTGGTTCCACAGCCGTAATGTCTCAAATACAAGACATCATTTCTCAGAGCAGTGAGGAGTTCATTTATTTCTATAGTTTTCCTGATTTGTGGGACCTATCGGAGCAGAAGGTACCGTAGGAGCTCCGGGCCAATCTTCTCACAATGAGTTGGTAATAATTCTGGTCCCTCGTGTCGACTGTAGCACATTTGCTAATGACAAACACCCTGGTTAAGGAGCCATAATGACTCCTCGGTGTGAGGAGGTGCCACAGGGACACAGGGGAAGAGTGGAGAGATATTATCAAACAACCCTCCTCCTCCTCCTTCTTCTCCTCCTCCTCCTCCTCCTCACACAAGTCTGCAAAAACACTGAGGAGAGATGAGGATTTGACCTGAAGTATCGTCAGAACCAACCACAGCTGACTGACGGTTCTGTTCGAGATGGTTCTGAACACGTGGACCAGGAGCAGACGTTCACAGATTCACAGGTCAGACCACAGCACTACACCCTCCTATACAGTAGGTGGCAGTATGCATCTAAAAACGATCATTCTGACCTGCTTGTCAACCCCATGGTTGCCTGAGTGAAGTCAAGTGTTACGTCCTCTCTAACCACTGCTCCACCGAGCTTCACCCAAAGGTCAACCCTGTGGACCCAGAAGAAACACAGCGCTGGAGCTCAGAGAAGATTCCTGTTGATGGAACAAGGCTGAGGAGCAGTGGAGTGTTTACAGAAGGAGAAGATCTTCATCCATCAGCAGAGGGAGAGAGAAGCAGAAAGAGTTTGGTTTTCACTGCGTCAGACCATAAATCAGGTTGAAGGATAAACAACGGAAGATTGATCTGGGATGCCATCCCGAGACGACGGAGCAGAAACGGATAAACAGCCGGGAACCAGACGCCAACACCGACCTGGCGCTGGTGTCAGGGATGATGGTTTCTCATTCGAACAGCTGTTCTTCTCCTGGTCCGGGTTTGTTTCCCTCAGACTGACGAGGTGTGAATTATTCAGGCATCCGTCTGATGTTTGCTTTCCTGTGTTTGTCAGAGAGTTGAATGAACCAGATTTGATTTATTTTCCCTCCAAAAGTGCTTGGTTTGAACAGACCAGGAGGAAACAGAACCAAACAATCAATTACACCAAACCACACAGACACATAGGTGTGTTTGTATGTACACTCTATATATACAGTATATACATCACAGGCATTCATGTCGCCACCTAGTGGAAGAGGACTGTTGCTCGTGGTCCTGTCTGTGATCAACAATGATGAACAAAGAACAATGATTAACTATAAATAAAGAAGAGTTCACGGAACAAATCAGTGACAGGAGATGGGCCACCATCCAGAGGTTGATAATCACTGCTGTCCAGTCCTACTGTCCCCTCACCCCCCAGGACCAAAGGGACAGTGATGTTGACGTTATTAAAGCCCGCCTCTGACTCTTGTGTCCTGCTTTCTTCTTCTTCTTCTTCTTTCTTCCTCAAACGTCCACTGACGGAGGTGAGTTCATTAAAGTCTGATTAACACTAACGCTGACAGATGAGGGCGCTGTGTTGCTTCAGCCTTTATTTGCCCAGGGACCAGGGGTGGAGGTGGACAGCTCCACTTTTCACCACCTCCTTATTGACTGTGACATCGATCCATCAACGATGGTCAATCGGAGGCCGGCTGACATGGGGGGGTCACGGCGGGGGAGGAGGCGGTCCGGGGGGGCTGATGGGGGGGGGGGACCATCTACTG
>JAFBJS010001761.1:112850-165159 GCA_016785265.1 Paraplagusia blochii | reverse complement strand
ACTACAGTCGGACTGGGACTACAGTCGGACTGGGACTACAGTTGGCCTATAAACCCCTGTTGATCCCAGTATTTATTGTATTGTTGTTTCAATCCAGAGGGTTTGTTTGTTGCTGTGGTGACACACGGTGACATCAACAAACTGCAAATTTCTCCCCTCTGAGCTTTTGATTTTTATTATTCCTTCCAGCTTCTCTGTGACAATAAGTGTCTCACACACACACACACACACACACACACACTCCAACCATCAGATCATCTTCCAGGGCGATGACTTCAGGTTCTCACAGAGCCGCAGGTTCAGAACTTCAGAACCCCTGACCAGTTCTACTGGAGCAGCTTTGCTGCTGTAGTTGTTGGATGGAGGTGATGGAGTTAAGAGATTTTGCTCTCATCACATTTAGAAAGCCTCCCTGTGTTTCCATGGTAACAGTAAGCACCATCCAGCAGCAGTTTTCCCTGATGGAACCCAATGGCTCCTGTTCAACCACAATTGATTTTTTTTCCCCACTTGATCGTGTTGTCCCTGCCCGTGTCCCCGCTGACGACTGTTTGAGCACCAGAAGTTGGGGGACGGGAGAGACCCGGGAGAGACACCGACCCAGGAGACCTGTGTCATGTGGTAGGAAGAGGCAGAGAGTCAGGAGTCGGACCAGGACGTCTGTATTTACACTGACCTGAACCTGCTGCCGCAGAGACAAAAGACAGAGACACAGGAAGAGAGGACGAGGACGATGACTGGAAACCAGTCTGAGGGACACACTGGAACCACACACTGAAACTAGACCTGACCTGAGACTTGAGGCAGAAGCAGAACTTCTCCATCGTAGATGATCTGCTCCACACACATGTGACAACAACATCCTAGACTTCTGAACATCTGAACATCTTGTCAGATGGTTTCACCTCCATCTGCTCGGAGCTTCTCTCGTATCGATCTGCTGTGGCAGAGCCAGAGGGAACATCTGGTGCCAGACATTAGGAGGAAAACAAATCCAAGAAAATCTGAACTGTCTCTAATGCTTTAAGATCAAAAGATTTGTCAAGGACATAGAGACGTGGACGTGACCATGTCTCACCACAGGGTGGCACTGTGAGGAGTGAACATGTGACAGACGGAGGAACGTTTCCAACCACCGACCACGTCGTCGTCTTCTCCTCATCTCAGACACAGACACCCGTTGATCGTGGTGATGACATCACAGTGACCCAGACCACAGTAGCCAATGAATGTGTTTCTTCAAGGTCTTAGTTTAGCTCAGGATGGTGAAATGGTCAAATGTCCATATTTTCCCTTGAGTCCAAAAAACCAAAAAGAGTAGATATAAACAAATGTCCCAGGGACAAATGGAGGGGACACTGGTCAACACTAGTCAGAAGCTGCTGGTTCTGCAGATCATTGACGTCACATTAACTCACAAATAAAAGATACATACAGATACGTAACAATTGAAATAATCTTTTCTTTTTTTTTCTGTGGACAACAATTCGATTCCGGACTTGAAGAGAGAACGCTCCTCTCCTGTTGTCAGTAGGTGGCGCCACAACAGTAGTTAACCAGTGACTACGTAGAGTTTGTCATGGGCCTGTTATCGGACACAGACCCTCCAGGGTGACAGCCACAAAGACTCTCCACTGCACCATATGTTTGGACCCCTCATCAAGATCTCGTGGCCTCCTTTTATCCCCCAGCCAGGGTTTGAGACTACCCCCCGTCAGCCACAGCTCGGATCAGGATCTTGACCCTGCGTTCGAGCTCACAGACCCACTCACTCGGCCCAGGCAGAGCAACAGGCGGCGGGTGTCAGCGCCGCATCAGTCGGGCGATGATCATCCTTACCTGAGGATGATGTACATGACCAGCACGTTCCCCACCAGACCCACGGCGCACACGATGGAGTAGAGGGCGGTGATGAGGATGGCGATGACGACCGGGTTGGCGTCGAGTCCGCCGCCGCCGGCGCCGAGTCCCCGCTCACCGTCACACCGCAGCCCCGCGAAGCCGCCGCCGCCGCTGGCGTTGACCGGGTCGGTCCAGTTCCCACAGAAGCTGCTGCTGCCGTTGGCCGCCTGGTTGTTGTTGTTGTTGTTGTTGTTGATCAGGTTGTTGATGTTGTTGGTGAAGAACATCGGGAAGTGTATCGAGTACGACGAGTCCGAGCCGTTCGCTGCGCCCTCCATGTCGGTGCCTTGCTCAGGTGTCTGTGCTGCGGGGGGAGGTGTTTGGGAGGCGGTTTGACTCCTGGAGTAGAGCGGGCGGTCCTGGTCCCGGTCCCGGTCCTGGTCCTGGTCCTGGTGCTGGTCCTGGTCCTGGTCCTGGTGCGTGCTGGGATCTGGATCCGTACCCGAACCTCAGTGCTGAAGAATGTGGATGCGCGTGACCAGACTCACTTCACTGAGCGAGCTCGCGCCCAGTTGAGAGGCCGTGCACGAGAGTCGGGCGCGTCACCAATCAGTTCTCTTCCTTCCTTCCTTCCTTCCCCCTCCCTCCTTCCTTCCTTCCTTCCTTCCTTCCTCACTAAAGTTTTTCCATCTTCTTTCCTTCCTTATGGAACTTCACACTCTGTCGTTTTTTTCTGTCTCTCCTTTCTCACCCTTCCCACCTCCGCTCCTCACCCCCCCTCACCCCCCTCCCCCCCGTCAGCCTCTCGTTCATTAGTTAAAGTCCTTGGATCTGTTCATCTCTTCTCTCTAACGTCCATCTCCTCCATCTCCTCCTCCTCCTCCTCCTCCTCCTCAGCCCTTCATCCTTCCTTCTCTCTGTCTCATATACAGTCATACATTCACACACACACATATACATATATTCCCTTCTCTCCGGGGTCAACGACTTCCATCTCACACATATACAGTACATATATATATATATATATATATACAGTATATATATATACAGTATATATATATACATATATATACACAGTATATCTACATATATGTAAATACATGGACCTTTGTGTTTTCTCTGCTTCCTGTCATTTATACGTTGCCGATTCTCCAGGATCCAAACTGTTTCCTTCTCTTCCTTCGTTCCCTCTGTCTCAGCATCTCCTTGGTCTCAGTGTGTCCCCCGGCACCTCCCTCTGCCCCCACTCAGGGACTGCAGCGGTCCAGTCCAATAGAGATTGACTTAAATGGAGACAATGTCCCTCCTCGTCTCAGAGACAGGACATAGGTGTTAACGTCCAGTAGTAACCGACTGTGATATTGTCCAAAAACCAAATTCTTTGACACCCAGATGAGTCAGTGTTTGTCCCCAGAACAGATTGTAAAAACCCCTGGGATCTTGTTTCCTACTTTTCAGAATTGTCAGAAAAAAACAGTGTTGACATCCATGTCATGTGACGACAATGCTAATGTCGGGCGGTTGACAGATGTTATCGGACATTAGACAAAGGTGCAGGTCAGCACCTTTCAACAGCCAATCACAGAGCTCCGAGTCAGAGCCAGTAATGAGTTCGACTGCTGGAAAACACACAGACCTGTCACTGCTGCGGCTGCTGCTTCGTCATCTTCTTCGTCGGCAGCACAGGTGTCAAAGCTGCGGCAGGTGAAAATTGACGTCCTGCTGTGTTTTCATCCCGTCCTGGGGGGCGTGGATGGTACTTCACACCTCAGGTGTTTTTTTAAAGTAGACCAGAACACGGGTAGAAGGTCATGGGTTGAAGGACCAACATTCAGTTCTTGATGGTCTCTCCTGCTGGGAATCTGTTCCTGTTGTTGTCTTATTTATGTATATCTGGGGGTGGTGAGACCAGACTGGGAGTTAGGTGGCGCTATGCTGGGCGTGCTTCACTGTCACCCTGGCTGCTTTAATTCTTATGAGTTCCGTTGTTGTCCTTGTCAGTGGAGGTCAGGAGGTCAGAGTTCCCAGTGGGCAGATGTTGATGTCCATCAACCGTATGGACTTCACACCTCCAGTATCGACACCTGCTCCAGTCCAACTACATCCCTCTGCAGCTCCAGCACTGACTTCATATTGATCTTCATTAGCAGGAGGAACGCTGACTTTGGCAACAACAGGACGTAGGACGGCGGCGTTCCTCCTCTGCCGACTGTTGCCTCCTCCCCGTGACAGGAGGTGCTGTGTTTATCTCCACTGTACACACACGTGGATTAACTGCACAACTTTGACAAAATGCAGATTCATTCAGAGCAGAATGAATCATTCATGTTGTCATGTGTTGAGATGGTTTTCAGGAGGAATCTCCAGGTCCAGGTGGAAAAAGGAAAAATTCTGGTTTACCAGAAATACATACTGTATATGTGTGTGTGTGTGTGTGTGTGTGTGTGTTATATATAATAAAATATATAGTAAAGAGTAAACACAATTCATGTTTAAGAAATAAAAAAACAACAGAAACAATGTGTTGTTTTTACGTTGAGGAAGTAAAAACCACAGTTCAGTTCAGTCTAGTCCTGAAAACCATTAACTGAGGTTCTGTTCTGTTCTGTGGACTGGGGGGAGGAAAGAGGAGGAGAAGGAGGAGGAAAAGTAGGAGAAGGAGGAGGAAAAGGAGGAGAAGGAGGAGAAGGAGGAGGAGGAGGAGGAGGAGGAGGAGGAGGAGGAGAAGGAGGAGGAGGTGTACACAGTAGCAAAGATTGACGACCTGATGGGATGGACAGTAGAGGAAAAAATTTCAGAACATTCTGCCTCTGTGTACATCAGTCTGCTGTAACCATGGCAACCAGCAGAGTTGAGTCATTGGTGGAAACTCAGAGAGAGCCTTGGTGGGGGGACGGGGGGGGCAGGGTCTAATGAAAACCAAAACATGGATTAGATGGAAGTGATAAATGATCAGGTCATAAACCAGGTCCAGGAGACAGCAACTCTCAACCTCTGGGTTGTGGCCCTCTAGTGGGTCATGAGAGATGATGAGGTGTCCAGTGGAAATCATCCAGTTTCAATAAGTTGGTCACAAAACTATTATTTAGAAATGAATATCATTTTATTTGGAAGGACTATGAAAACTAAAAAATAAAATTTGATGAAGAGCTGTTGAAGAAGTGTCTGAGTTTCTTGAATTCCTGTCTCCGACTAAACACGCCCAGATTTGAGTCATTGAACCAGAAGGTGATGGATTTTTACAGGATGAAGAGCAGCTCAGATGGTCGCTACATCCTGAACGTCTTTTTCATATCTCTCCACTCTCTCCACCCTCTCCACCCTTAGTCGAGCACCATTGTCACTGCAGGTGGGTTGTTCATTTGTTTTCTCTCTCCTGTCATTGTTGTCTTGAAGGACAAACCTGGGAGACTCTGAAACAGTCGTCCCCCTGCTTTAAATTCTCATCACAGCCAGAACAAAATTTGATGGGACGTCATTTAAACGATGTCATTAATAAACCAGCGCCCCCTGCTGCTGAGGTTTGGTTTGTCCTGTGGTCGATGAACAGGAGAAAAGTCCAGAAACATGTGGACAGACAGTGACTGTGACCTGGACAGTGGGGACAGTAGTGGAGTTAGTTGAGGTTAACATTAGGTCAGTTAGTTTAACTCAGAGTTAAGGTTAGAGTTAGTGAAGGCTGAACCTAGTGGTTAACCACTGGAGGTTAAGTGTGGGTGTCATCATCTTCATCTTCATCATCATCTTCAGAGGAAGATAGTCAAGCTCCTCCCCCCAACAACAGACACGCGAGTGGGAGAAAACATGAGTGCTGCTCCTCTCTCTGACCTTTACGTCACTGCCCACGGTCCCAGTGACCAGTGTCTATGGCAACACTGGGAGAGGGAGAGCAGAGTTGTGGTGCCCCCCTGTGGTAACAATTGGAAAACATCGCCTTCCTTTTACACAGTGACAGAGGGAAGGATCCAAACTATCGATCAGTGAAATGGTTTCCGAACCTTTAAATTGTTAATTTATTGAAACATCCTGTTCAATAGATTTTACTTCCCGTTTATTCACTCATTGTTCTGTACAAACGGATGATGATGATGATGGTGATGATGATGCTGATGATGGTGATGATGATGATGATGATGATGATGATGATGATGGTGATGATGATGGAGGTGATGATGATGATGATGATGATGATGATGGAGGTGATGATGATGATGATGATGATGATGATGATGATGATGGTGATGATGATGGAGGTGATGATGGTGATGATGATGATGATGATGGTGATGATGGTGATGATGATGGTGATGATGATGGAGGTGATGATGGTGATGATGATGATGATGATGGTGATGATGGTGATGATGATGATGATGATGATGATAATGATGATGGTGATGATGGTGATGATGGTGATGATGATGATGGTGATGATGGTGATGATGATGATGGTGATTATAGGTTTCTAATTACTGGATGACATTCAGCCTCCTGTTCTTTAGTCATCAGCATCATTGAGAGGAGAGAGGTCAGGTGGAGGGGTAGGGTGGATTGGATTGTTGTTGTGTAGGTGTTGGCGAGTTCCAGGATGATGATGATGATGATGATGATGATGATGATGATGGTGATGATAATGATGATGATGATGGTGATGATGGTGATGATGGTGATGATAATGATGATGGTGATGATGATGATGATGATGGTGATGATGATGATGATGGTGATGATGATGATGATGGTGATGATGATGATGGTGATGATGATATATATATATTCCCTGGTTATAAGTGCTCCATGTGCTGTATGTTTCGATGCAGACTGTAGGGGGCGTGGTGGACGTGAATTCGTCGAGTGTTGCTACAGGCCGAGTCAGTACTGTACACTGTTAAAGCCACCTTCACTTGTCATTACCTCCACTCCCCGGATGATGGCGCTGTTTGCAGTTACTCTGACCCCATTGGTTATGTCGGTACTGAGGAGAGCTGTGGTCAAATACGTACGACCGCTGTCTGTCTGTTAATGTGACCGTGACATGTCAGTTGACCACTAGATGTCGCTACATTCTAGAGTTAGCAGTTAGCAGCTAGCTACATGTAAATACAACAAAGGGTTAAAAACAAGGGACAGGTGAGAGAGAGTGTGTGTGTGTGTGTGTGTGTATGTATGTATGTATTCGCGCGCATGTGTGTGTGTGTCGTTACAGCGCATCTTCTGCAGCCACACAGCGCTGGTGAGTCGGTGGCAGCGCGCAGGCGCAGTGCATCCCGGGGCTCGGCGGTGTTCGGTGCTGAAGCGGGGCGGATGGCAGAAAAAAAACCAGCCGAGATGGATTTAACACCGCGGGTTATGCGTCCACGGCGTCTGTGAGCGAGCGTCCGATCACCGGGACCACAACCGCGTCGCCCCCGGCCACTGACAGCGTCACATGGAGCGGTAAGAGGCCGAGGTTTCCCCGCTGGAGCTCGGTTAGCTGGGCTTAGCACAGGGCGCTAACTGCTGCTGAGGCTGAGGCACACACACACACACACACACACACACACACACACACACACCGAAAACACAAAGCCAGCAGGTTTCTGAAGCTCCAATGAAGAAAATGTCCGGTGTTCGAATCCCCAGAGGAAATAGAGTCTGTGCTACAGTCAGCAGAACCGAGGAGCTCCTTCTGTCAGTCAGCTGTCCACCTCCATCTCCACCTCCCTGTCTGTCACCTGGGTGGAGGAGGAGAAGTCGTTGCTCCTGCTCGGAGCTGTGGTGGTCACAGAGCTCCAGAGATCTGCAGATCCAGATCCAGAACCAGCAGCAGATCAACTCCATATCTTTAGCCCTGATCCTGTCAATGTCAACGGCTCCCTCTACAGTCCGTGGCAGGAGGACCGGGGACCCAGACCCACAGGTTGATCCACTGGAGTCTCAGATCAGGGTCTGGGGTTCAGTACTAAAAATAAAAAATACATTTTTGTTGTAAATGTTTTATTATCAATCATTCGGACCTGAGTTCTGGAGTCTGTACCAGGAGTGAGTCTCAGGTTCTGGCAGTTTCATCATCATCATCTGACTTTGTTTTATTCATGGTGAAAACATTTGTTTCTTCTACAGATGTGGAGTTGTGAACCTTCTCCGTCCTCTCACGTCCATCAATGACCCGTTCTCTGAGACCCAAGGAGGCACAGGGGGCAGCAGAGAGCAAGGACAGGAGTGTGAGGCAGGAGGACGAGGACGAGCGTCCTTTTCTGTTCCACTTGCTCAGTGATGATCTAGTCTGTGGTGAAGAGAAGAAGAAAGCGAAGAAGCTCCTCATCCAGCCACACCACCACCTTCAGTCCTTCAACCTTCCTGCTATCGTCCAGCAACCAGTTGCCTCGCACCATGACCGCTCTGTCTGACCAGTCCAGAGACTCGCACTGATTCATGGTAGGTCTCCCTTCTACATTCACACATCAGACCAGGTACCAAGACTGACACTCGCTCTGGTACATGGTCCTACCAGGGATTTCTTCTTCATACCACACTATATACTTCTAGTCCAACTACATCCCTCTGCAGCGCCACCTAGACCACTGGCTGACTGAGAGGTCGGTACCACTGCTCAGTTAGCAGAAAACAAAACCCGGCCAGGATCGTGGTCTGTTCTGAGCCACTGACGAGGCCTCACTGACACCAGTGTGAGAGCAGCTTCATCTGTCACCTACTGTACAGAGAAGAAGTGAGCGTTCCCTCAGACCGTGGTGGTTCTGTCTGCTCCAAGGATAGTCCAAGACGTTTGTCCTCTGATCCAGTCCAACTGAAACTGGGAATGAATCAAACATTCAAAGTTATCCATGTGTGGAAATATACCTGAAGCAACGTTAGTGAGAAACTACAGTCCTGGTACTGGTACCTCACCTAGTACAGACTGTGGTGGGAGGGCAGAGGGGGGTTGAGGGGTGGTTGGAGTGTTGTCTCCTGGATTCTCTCCTCTCCTCTTCTGCCTCAGTGATCATCTCCATCCCCCTCTCTCTGCTCTCATCCACATTCTTTAAAGGCTGTGTTTGCACTGCAGCCAGATCCAGATCCAGGTCCAGATCCAGGTCCATCTTTCCCTTTAGACCCAGGTCATCGTTGTCCATATTTGTCGTCTTGTCGTCTCTCACTATCCATGAAGTGAATAAAGTCATCTTTTTATTTCAATTTTCTCTTAAAAAACTTTTTTTTTTCTTCTTCTTCTTCTCTTTTTCCTGCGCTGAAGCCCCGGAGTGTAAGTGGAGTGGAGATGAGGAAAAGGCAGGCGGCCCACATCGAGGCCCCGGCCCAGGCCCCGGGCCAGCCGCGACCCAACACCTGCTGCCTCTGCTGGTGTGGCTGCTGCAAGTGTCTGTGGTGAGGACAAGTCAGATGCCCTCAAAGATGGTGAAGATACAATGGCTTCAGCTCTGAGTCTGTGGGTAGGAAACTGGGGGTGAAGTTGACCAGTGAGGAACATTATTTCTACATTACAAATCATTTTCTTTTTTTACCACTGAGGTCCACAGAGCTTGGCCCCGCCCACATAACATGGCCCCGCCCCCACCTTCTGCTCCAGGTGCCACTGTGGTGATGATGGGGTTAAAAAGAGGAAGTCACATTTCACTGTGATGTGACGCCCACTATGTGGCAGCAGGTGGCTATGAAACGGAATAGAGAGCATCAGGACTGTTGATGTTCTGTGTTTCTTGGCCACGTTGTTTTCAAATAAATAGGTGGATGTAGCAGTGAATTAGTTGAAACTGGAGCGTCACTACAGCTGTTTCACTGATGGTCACAGAACTGAGTGGACGGTTCTGATCCAGGTATTTCCTGACTGAGCCTATAGTGTCACAACAACAGAACCCACTCCTCAGAGTTTTCATTCATTTCATTTTCCAATAACCAGGACAGAAACAGTGCAATGTATTTTAAATGAATGTTAAATGACCCAGATGTGGAGATGTGCACCTTTGACCAGAGGGGGCAGTAGTGAGGGACCAGAGGCGTGGACAACAGTCAGACTGTGCTGCAGAGATCAGTGAATGGAACTCTGTTTCCATCCAGTCACTGCTGAATGAAACCACTTCATCTGAAGAGGACTCAGAGTTTGGACCCGGACTGGACTGGACTGGACTGACTGGACTGGACTGGACTGGACTGGACTGACTGAACTGCCTGTCCTAATCGACTGTCTGACCCTCACCCACTTACTGACTGCCTGAACTGCCTCTGATTGACTGACTGACTGATTAAATGAACTTACTGACTGACCAACTGACTGACTGACTGACCCAGGAGTCCAGACCAATGCTATGAAGTCAAAGACAATAGAAATAAGTTCTGGTCCATTTACCAACTTGTTGTTGACGGTGGTTCAGTTCCAGTTCAGTCGTTGATGGAACCTTCAGTGTCAGAACTACATCTGTCTCTGTCTCTGTCTCTGTCTCTGTCTCTGTTGACACCAGGACATAAGAAGGAGAGGAGCTGAGGGTCAACACTGAGCAGCCTGTCTGTTGTTAATGATCTGTCTGTCTGTCTGTCTGTCTGTGGGTGAGAGAGTGAGACAGGGTTAGAACTTCCTCTGGCTGAGTGACACACACACACACACACACACACACACACACACACACACACACACACACACACACGCTCAGGTCACATGCTGAACAGCTGTGAAGAACAGACTATATTTAGCAGAGTTGTGAGGTGGTGGTGTGTAGCTGTAGCTGAGGCAGGCATGGTCAAACTAAGGCTGGGGGGCCGGATCCTGCCCCCTCAGCCATGACAATAAATTTCCCAGTCAGTAGCACATGAAGTCAGGCAGTGGTGGAAATCTAAAAGACTCTGGTATTTATTGGCAGTGACCCCCACCCCTCTGTTCTCCTCTCTCTAGATCATGTTTCTTCTCCTTCTCCTCCTTCTCCTCCTTCTTCTTCTTCTTCTCCTCCTCCTTCTCCTTCTTCTTCTTCTTCTTCTTCTTCTCCTCCTCCTCCTCCTCCTCCTTCTTCTCCTCCTTCTTCTTCTTCTCCTTCTTCTCCTCCTTCTTCTTCTTCTTCTTCTTCTTAAGCTGCTCTTTCCTTCCTCACACCTTCTACACATACTGTATATACACATCTATGTCTATATGTCCAAACACACCATGTGACTTGTTTCTGTGTTTCTTATCCAGGAATGAAGACAGGATGGACAGGAGTGAACGACAGAGCTGCACCAAGATGGACAGCATCGAGGCTGTGGACGAGCTGTGAGTGGCTGCCAGTCTGTCTCGCCTTGTCTGTCTCTTCTGGATCCTCTTTCCCTGTCTGTGTCTCCCTGTCTCTTTCTTCATCCATTTCTCGCTCTGTGTCTTTCCCTGTCCGTCTCATCCTCTGTCCCCCTGTCCATCCTCCTCACCTTCGTCCTGGTGACCTTCACAGACAACCCAGTCTGGAGGAGATCCTGTCGTGGGCGCGGAGCTTCGAGATGATGCTGCGGTCGTTGGAGGGTCGGGAGATCTTCAGGGAGTTCCTGAGGTCGGAGTACAGCGAAGACAACCTGCTCTTTTGGATGTCCTGTGAGGAGCTGAAGAAGGAGACGGAACCTTCTCTGGTGGAGGAGAAGGCCAGGATCATCTATGAAGACTACGTGTCCATACTCTCACCCAAGGAGGTGCGCTGGTCACTAAACTTTTTCATTCATTCATCTTCATCCGCTTCTCCACCCAAATCACTGGGCACCAGTGGTTGGATTCCTTAACCACTCGGCCACCACTGCCGACGGTCGCTGAACTTCTGTAGTCTTAAGAAAGTTTCACTGAGTTCCTGTAGGTCCAGAAGAACCAGCACTGATTAGGACTAAAGTGATTCTTAGAAGTGATTCTTAGGTGAAATACAGAAGAGTCTCCTCCTGGTTTAATCTGATCTGTGTCACACTGACTACTACTACTATGGGATGTATTTATGTTCCGTCTCTGAATGTCTGTGGTTCCACCAATCTGTTCTCCTGGTCTCAGGTCAGTCTGGACTCACGGGTCAGAGAAGGAATCAACCAGAACCTGGCCGAGCCCAGCAGCCTGATGTACGAGGAGGCGCAGCTCCAGATCTACACCCTGATGCACCGTGACTCCTTTCCCCGTTTCCTCAACTCCTCCGTTTACAGAGACCTCCTGGCCAGCAGGAGGCGCACCTGCCTCGACACCTAGACCCCGACCTTGCCATTGTACAGCATCCAGACTACTGCTAACACTTCAATACTACTATGGTGCCAAGCGTCGGGATTGGAGAAACTCCAACCCTCCTTTCTCGGTTGAAAAGACTGGACGACGCCACGAGAAGCTGTCGGTTTGATTTCAACTTTTTAAGCAATTTCTACTCAGTTCTCCGCTGGAACAGGTCGGTCGGTCGATCGGTCGGTCGTTTTTTTGGTTGCCGTTCGAGGACCTTTGCCTCTGGCCAGTCGTAGTTTTTGCCTCACGCATTGTGGTGTTTGTTTGAGGTTGACTGGGCCACTCCACCCGTACGCCGATTGGTGGAGAAGGCCAAACCTGTTGGCGAGTGGTTGGGAGACCTGGGGACACGGACTCCTCAGGCAGCGAAGGCGGAGAGACGTCAGGACAAGCTCATCCTTCAAACCCTCACTTCAACTTCCTGTCTCTCTCAGTCAAAGTCTTTGGTTTGGATGAGGAGGTCCTACCCATGTAGACCAGCGGGGGCACTGGTTCGCTCTCTCTTCTGTAGCCTCACCTTGTATGCGATGGACTGCAAGCGTTTTTGGACATTTAAGGACAGTTGTCAATAAGGGGGCGGGGGGCTCGACTCCGCTCTTTAAACCCCTGCTGCATCCTTTGAATAGAGAAGATCTGTCTCCCAATCTGTCCGTCCATCTGCTGAGGACTGTGACCAACTTTTTTACATTTTTTCACCTTGGAGAAGTAAGGGCTAGATTGGTGGTTGGGCAGCTACGTTCACCCTGGTCTGAGGTCATGGTCTTTAGCATCAACACAGCATCAATCATCAGTCCACGAGAACTGCTGGAGTTTCCTTCTCATTTCCACATCTTGTCCGTCCACTGCAGGTTGGACTCCACAGGAGGTTCTTTCATGACACTACTGCCACCGTCTTGTCTCTACATCTTCATGTCTCTTTAGTTGCAGCTTCAGGTTTTGTTTGGACTTTTTTCCATCTGCTCTTGGTCCAGGAAGAGGAACTCCAGAGAGAGTTCTCAGATCTGAAGAAGAAGAAACCTCATTGTTTTCTACTGCTGTGCCATCTCTCCTCTCATCTGTAGCTGATCCGAGCCTGAGGTTCCACCCCTGCCGACCTGATGAACCTCATGAGGAACTCTGAGGAAACATCTTGAAGGAACTAAAGCAAACACTGAAGGATGATCTTTGTTGAGGTTTGTGAAGATCTGGTTTTGGGTGGGGGTCAAAGTCTTTGGACCAGGACTCTGCTCTGGACTGGTCTGAGGGTCCTGGTCCTGGTACCTGAGGTCCAGTGAGTTCGATGAAAGAGGAGCAAATGAAAACAGTGTGTTATTATGCTAACATGTTAGCATTTTTAATTAGCCTCACTTGGTATTAGCATGTTAACAGTAGTCCATCCCACTGCCACACACACACACACACACACACACACACACGTAATTGATTGTTTGTACTCTGGCGTGGGGAGCATGTAGTGACACCGGCGACACCTGTGTTTGTAGGGTGTAGTTACACTCTTTTTATTAAGATAAAAAAAACAAAACTCACACATAGGTTTTGCCAAAAACCCCCGCCCCTCATCGTGAGCCACCCTTAAGCTAAAAACAACTCTTTAACAATGTGGACTCTCTTTGTTTTTGGCCTACAGGGGGCAGTAGTAAGTGCATGAGAGCAGTATCTATTTTGGTTGTGGACCAGACTTGACCCGTTTGATAAAATGCTGGTCTGGTTTTGTCAAAATGCCCCACCTGGTGGGCAGGTACTGTACCTGAAAGTCTCGGTGCCAAGTCTGAACAGGAAGTGAAGCAGGAAACAGTTTTTTCACTGCGCTCTCGTTCATACTGACGTGGGCGCCACTGTGTCAGGAAATGTGATAAACGTGCCAAATGACGGGGTCGCATCCCGCTCTGCGTCTCGCATGACGATAGACGACGACAGCGAACGCCACCTGGCTTTTCAACAACCACGCGTTTTTTTTCTAAAACAACAGCCTTGGTCACGTCAAGGCGCTGGTTGTCAACCTACGGTTCATGAACCACAAGTGGTGTTTTGACTCCCTCTAGTGGTACTCTAGGATTCTAATTCCAGTTTGCTCGTTGATTAAAATTAGTCCAAATGTTCTAATACAAATATATATATATATATACATATAAATATATATTAACAAATGCATTTTATGAAAACCTATATTAAACAGAAAAAAAGACGCGCGTCCGTCTGCACCCTTTTTTAGTGTTGTTTCCACAGGAAGTAGAATGGTCTTTGTCCTCTGTCTGGTCTCAGATGGTTCTGGATCAGATCTGCTCTGGTGGAAAAGGTGACATGGGCTCTGGTTTATTTTGGTTGAACTTGTGCTGCATGTCAGTGTTTCCTTCTCTGATGAAGAGCCAAATTATCAGCCTTGAATTTCACTGGAGACGTTGTCTCTTTAAGACACGCCCGTGGGCTCCTGGGACTTTGTGTCCTTTTGATTCTCACTAGAACATTTTTTTATCCTGCATGTGAAGGAGGTGAGGAGACTCGTTACTGCCCCTTCAGTTTTGTGGTGGTTCAAACAAATTAAAGACAAAGACAAGTTTTGTCTTTTTTTGTACCAAGGCAGAGGGTTGAAGAGACTTGGACCAGACTTGTTTTTTTTTACTCAGAGAACGTTGTCTGTGTTTGTCCTAGTGGACGAGGAAGGTTATGGTCTCTGGTCACCAGTTTGGGGTCTGGACTTCCAGCCTCAATCCCAGTAGGGTTTGGGCCGAGGACAGACAGAAAAGTTCTGTTGTCACGTTTTTCCCATGATTCCCTGTCATCGTCAGTTGAGGGACATGAGTCTGTAATTTAAACTTTGGACTTTACTCCGATCCTAATTTTTTTGGACTTGGAAACGTCCAAACAAGTCCACACCTACGGATTTGTGACTTGACCTGGACCAATGACCAAGACTTGACTTGGACTTGAACATTGAACAACTCAGATTTCTCTGCCAGTCTGGGAGAGTGAACCAACGCTTGAGCCAACATTAAACAACTATTGACAGCAACCAATAAAAAAGAGTCTGTGAAACAGGAAGTTTAGTCAGAAGAAGACAGGAAGTGGAGACTTCGATGTCCTCAGTGGTGTTGACCAGAGGAGGTTCTCTGATACCTTTGACCAGTGTGTTTTTAAGTTGTTGTTTCTGCTGTGACTTTTACAGTTGGGGCGGGGCCAGTGAGACAGGAAGTTGTTTCCAGCTCACTTCCGCCTTCCTTATTGTGACCGCGATGCCACCGCGATGACAACAAAATGGCCGTATCTTCTCACTAAGTTTGCAAACACCAGAGTCTTTGAATCCTCCCACTTTTGAACGCACATACAGGTAAACCACCAGGGGGCAGTGTCCGCATTAAAATCAATTTGACTGTACAACAATCACATTGCAGTATGAATTGGACTCTGTGACGTGATTGGTCCATTGACACTCGAACACCCGGGATTTCAGAAATACAAAGAGTGCCTGCTAGTGGTCATTTTGAAGCGCAAAAATCAATGATGTGAAAAAACATTAAAAAGTTTAAAGAATGAAATAACAGTAACTTTTATCAATGACCTCATTGTTGTCCTTCCATTCCATCCAATTTCCTGAAAGATACTTTCGAGTCCAAATTTCACATCCTTCCCTGTTTTTGTTCAGTATCGAACACTAAGACACTTATGTCACCATAGCAACCAGACAATGACGATCAATCAGTGTAGAAAAAGGCCGCCCGGGCCTTCTAGTGTTAATGTTTGGACCTCCACTCAAACTCATGATGGCGCTACAACGACAGTGATAACTTAGCGTTAGCGTACCTGACCTTAGTATTTCTAAAAGGCCAATATTCATTTTGGCCTGTAGGTGTCTCCGATGTGCAATCAATTTGGCAGCGTGTGAATATTTGTATTTGAGACATTCGTATTTATTGTGAATATCTTTCTGGGACAAGTCTCCTGACGAGCCGGAGGAGGTCCGAGAACCTCGGCTTTACTCACGGTTACATTTGTTGTTCACTACCTCTCATGATTGGCTACTTTGTTTAACAGCCAGTGTCCAGTTGTGTTGACAGTTCTTTGAAGCCTAACACTGTAAACAGAAATGTGACGTACGAAAGGGGCGGGGCAGAAGGGGCGTGGCTTAGCTATGGTTGTTTTGTTTTTTTTTTGTTTGTTTGTATCGTTGGACTGCTGAACCTGAGTGGACATCTCTCTCTATAAAGACTTCAGGAATCCACCGTCTATAAAGGGCTAATCCCATTTTTGCCTATGCAAATCTGTTACTGTGGGCGGGGCTGGGCGAGGGGCCGGCCGTCGCACCTTTCACCTGTTTCAGACGGACTGTGGTTTACATCGCCCTCTTCTGACGTTCAGTCTCACTCAGCAAAAATGTACGCTAGTTTTTCTTTCTATATATGAACGTGATACAAATATGAATACAGAATAAATAAATATATATAAGAATATATAACACACACAGATCGTAGTGTACGCCTTCGTGATGATGAGAAAAACAACAAATAAATGTTTTGTCGTCTGATGTTAATGTGACTGTGTTGGAGTCTTGGTCAGGTCATGTGATCATGGAGTTTCTTAAATGATGGCTCGGGACCAGACAGTGCATCATGGATTGCAGGAGTAAGACCTTATGGTGGTACTGGTCCGGTTCTGTTGAACCTGAACCTGAATCTGTCACAATGTAAATACATGAACAGCAACTGTCAACATATTTCTGTTTCTGTCACCATGAAAATTCTTTTCCCTTTTTTATGGAATTCTGGAATCGTACCTGCAGCCTCGCATTGGTCTGGATAGAACAGTTATAGGAGCTTCGTGACTTATGATCATTTTGGCCGTTGAAGCTCAGCACTGACCCCTAGTGGACCAAATTGTGATGAGATAAATTGAGTTAAAAAAAACACCAAATGTTTGGCTGTAAACATAGCTTGGTAAAACCTGTGGTCCGGGGTCCTGAGTTGTGATCGTTTGAGTTGATGCAACAGCAGTACTGACCCACGGTCTGGGGTCAGAGTCCTTCTGTTATTCACCAACTGACCATGTGTTGAGCTTTAGCGCCCTCTGCTGTTGATGGCAGACGGTAGAAGAACACTACGGTGAAGGTCCAGGAGTTAGGGTTAGAATCCTTGATTATTCATTCATCTCAATCCACTTATTCCCAAAAATGATCAGACCTCAACGTCGCCCCCTACAGCTTTACTCTGGAAAACATGTCTCAGATTCAGGAAACTAAGATGTAAACAGTACCACACGGTCCCAGCTCTCCACTGGTCCTTGTCTGGGCCCAGTGTTGGTCTGGTCCTGGTCCTGGTCCTGGTCCTGGTCTTCAGTTCTAGGCGATCACTCTCTTGTTTATTGATTTCGATGCCTACAACTCTGGGGCTGTGGTCCCAGACTAGTGGTGGAGAGAGGTACTGCAGATGAAGACCACCTTTTCTACCCAGCATGCTTTGTTATTCAATCGGTCCTTCACACTACTGTATGAGTACCAGATTAAGTACTGCACTTTGCAGAAAGTTCCAGGAACTCTTTTTTTCAGAGCTTCCTGATTTTTCTTCTAATTGGTTTGTCTCCGGTCCTTGAGTGGACGGACGGACAGCGGCGCGCCTGTGGTCCGTGGACGGTCAGTTGGTAGGACAGAACTGTCAGGAACTGAGTCACCGGGACCGGATGTGCGAGGAACTGTTTTTGTTCAAGTTGAACCACATTTCCCTGTTGTCCCTAAATCACCGATTATTCTGGTTCCAGTCTGACTGCTGCTGGAACTGTTCCTCTGACTCCGGTGACTTTGGCCTTCCTTCAAAATAAAAGACCCCAGTAATTCCTGGCATCTGTTCAGTCCTGTCTGTCTTTGTCCATCGTGACCTGAGGTCGTCCTGGTTGACATCACAGCGTCATCCACACTTCAACCACTGTAGCAGAAGCAGAACTCGTTGTTGTAGCATTGGACGAATCGGTCCTTCACACTGAGCATCAGCGTTCTACGTTAAACCTGAAAATGGTTCCACTGTTCCTCATTGGTGAATCGGTTCTTTGAGGCCTCCCCGTCTTCACACTCCACATCAGTTCCATTGGTTCCACTTTGAAGTTTGTCTTTTTACTGTAAGGTCTCTGTGACAGGTCAGACAGCGCCCTCTTGTGGCCCTGGTGTCAATTTTGGGACGTCCAGCAAAAACCATTGTCTTAAAATATTGTTTTATTTTTCAGAGTCTTTCAAAAATGGACAGCTCACAGTTCTACTGTTCTGGTCCAGTTCAGAACTGTCTGTGAGGTTTGTTTTTTTGTTCAGCTGGTGCGCCCTCTACAGGACAGTTTGGTTACTATTTCAGACACCATCGTTGAAACAACAGACTTTTTTTTTTAATCTGTTTTTTTAATGGAGTTCAGTTCAGTTTTACTTTCATTGATGGTACCTTGATGGTACCATCACGGTGCCATCAAGGTACCATCGCCATCATGGTACCGTCGTGTGACTGAACTCCTGCCTGTGACTCCTTTCATTTCCTCTGGTTCTTCTCTCTGATCTGGTTCTGTTTTTGTCAAGTTCTGTCCTCTCTGGACCAGCGGTTCCGTCCGTGTTCACAGCATCACACATTGACTACTGAGAAAGTCCAATCACTGGAAACTGCCTGTGAAAATGTGTTGTTGAAATCATGCTGCTAGAGAAGAAGGTGGAGACACAGGTGACAATAAATCATGGATAGACTTTGGACACTTGTTCGACTCTGTTCTTTGACTCTGTCTGGTTCTGGTTCTGGTTCTGGTTCTGTTTGGAACAGGAGTCTGTGTCCTGTGGAGCTGAAATATTAACCTTTGATAATTAAGACCAAGATGTATTTAATGCGTCTCTGTCTCTGTCCTCAGACACACTGTCCCTCTATGATCAGACATTTTCTTCGTTCTATTTTTTGACACGTCCCAGTGGACGGACCTCGGGCCAGTGTTGAGGTGTAGATGTAGAAGAAACAGAAGCGTCATCAAAAAAAAAACAGGTTTTAATCTGAGGAACTGGAGCGAAGACGATGGTTTACATTCAGGCCACATGCTGAGGACCAGGAGAGTGTGTGTCGGTCAGACGCTCTTCTGCTCCGTCCTCTCTCCGTCCTCTTGGCTCCTCTCCGACCCCTGGCTGCCGCCTCCGTCCACTGGCGGAGTTCCGTCCTTCGCGGTGACGTGAGACGAGGAGATGTCGACACTCTCGTAAGGTTCGGACGTCCACTGGAGAAGACAGACAGGAGAGCAACATGACGCCCTCTAATGGAGGTTCACAGCTACTGCACAAGTGTTGTAAGTTATTTTTTTCAAACTAAGGTACGTGAACCATCTGTGGTACAGTCTACAGCAGTGATGTCATTTGAATTGTCAGTACAAGGTGAGCAGGTGGAGTGCCCCCTAGTGGTTGCTCTGTAAGCAATAGAATCAAGTCTGTGTGTTAACGCCCCCCACTGGCCCGTGTCTCACCTGCGTGGCTCTGCTGCTGGACCTGTGCGACGGCCCGATGGCGATGTTGACGCTGGACGACGACTGGGTGTCGGTGGTGTTTCCTCCATCGGCCGCCGACAGTCCAGAGATGACCAGGCCGCTGGAGAAGCTGCGCTTCCCAAACAGCAGGCTGAGCGTAGACGAGGACGAGGACACCTGCTGTTCACACAAGGAAATAAACAAAATCCCCATCTTCGGATCATCATGAGCGATGCTTCTGCAAAGAATAGGAACCGGACAAACCTGACTGGACGGCTGGGGGTTCTGGGCCGTCTGGAGCTGAGAGCTGATCCCACTGGCTCCCGACAGACGAGGAACCTGAGGAGGAGACAGAAGAATGTCCTGAAGGAGAAACAGAAGAACGTCCTGGAGAAACTCCAGTGTGTGTGTGTGTGTGTCAACCTGGGAGAAGATTGAAGCTATGGACGTGTTGAAGGACAGCTGGCTGTTGGACAGACGTTGGACCAGGCCATGGGCGGAGCCTGAGTCCAGAATGGGCCCTGATTGGCTGCTGACGGGAGGACGTTGACTCTGAGGCTGAACGGATCGGCTGCGATATTCTCTCCTGGCTGTGGGTCACGCAGAAAAGAAACACAATTCAACAGATGGATGAGGATCAACGCTGGTACCAACGCTGGTACCACCACAGCTGGTACCTGCGTCGCGGTGTCTGTGTCCATGTGTACTCCTGGCTCGGTGTTGCTGGTACAGACTCAGACTGTTGGACGTCACAGACGACGGACGGTTGTGACTCAGAGAAGACGATCCTCCGGCGCCACAGTCCACGTCCTCCATGTTGACGCCGCTGTTACAGCTGGTCAGGTTGTCTTTACGGACCCTGTCACACACAGACACACACACAGGTCTCACTGAGAAAGAAGTCGGCGCTGAATAACTCTGGATCAGAACCATCATGTGGCCCAGTGGTCCCAGAACCCTGGCCTGCATTAACCAGTGGGATGGTCATGTGACCTGGACTGACCCGGTCTGTGGTTCTGGATCCAGATCAACTCAGTCAAGTTAAAACAACACAGAAACAGGATTAAGGAAACCCAGGAGTGAGGAGATCAGAGGACGTCCTTCACAGGGTTAGACCTTCCCTGGTCATGTGACCTGTAGGTCACTGGTGTCCAGGGAAGAGCAGTGTGGACGTTGTGGTGTGGAACCGACCGTAACCATTTGGAGCAGAGCCAGGAACGGATGACGTCCAGACTCAGGGCTCCGCCCCCGATGCTGCGCAGCGTACGGTGCGTCCCAGCGTAGGACGTGGTCAGAGGAGAGACGAACCTGGAACGACAGGAGTGTCCACCAGTGAATGAGCGTCCACCATCAGGACAAAGGGGAGAGGACGGAGAGACGACTGGGACAGACGGGAGAGCGGCTTAGCTGACCAATCAGAGGGCCACTATTAGAGGGCGCTCTGATTGGCTCCCGAGAGGATGGATGGATGGATGGATGGATGGATGGATGGATGGATGGATGGATGGATGGTCAGGCTCTTACATGGGGTAGCCCAGCGGTTGGTCACATGACGAGTTGACCATGTTCCTCAGAGCCTGCTTGGAGTTCTGGATGCTTCCTCGTTCCGGGTTCCTGTTCCGTAGGAAGACCAGCTCCTGCTGCTGCCCCGCCCACAGACCTCTCACGCACTCCTTGTTGATCTGAGGAGGAGCAGTGAGGTGGAGGTCATCTGGACCTCAGCTCTTCTCCAACAGAACCTCTGGCGGCGCCGTCCTACCTTGATGACCTTGAAGCTCAGATGTCGTTTGTACAACATGATGATCTTGTACTCGTCGGTGCCGTCGTCGATCATGTGCCTCAGCGTGAGCAGCGTGTCTCGGCTGGACAGAACCGCCTTCCTCCAGGCGGGGTCGCTCTCGTGGCAGATGACCAGGCTGCTGCGGTAGTTGGTGATGGCCTCGTACAGGATGGAGGCCTCCTCCGTCTCCTCCAGGCAGGTGAAGTGATCCTGGGGAGGTGGAGAACACAAGGTGAGGCTGGAGCAGGACCTGCACCTGGACTTCAGGCCCAAAGCCTGAACCAGATGAGAACTTGGACCAGATGGATTTGGACCTGGACCTACCTGATGGAGTTTGAGGCTCATCCTGACGGCAGGAGCCACCACCTTCTGGAGGAGGTCCAGGTCTGAGAAGACCCACTCGTCCTTGGTGGCAATACGGAAGTCTCCCTTAAAGAGAGTGTTGAAGCCATAGAGGAAGGACTCGAGGCTGTGACCAGAGGAGGAGGAGAAGGAGGAGGAGAAGGAGGAGGAGAAGGAGGAGGAGAAGGAGGAGGAGAAGGAGCAGTCAGAGGAGTCAGACTTTTCTACTGGGAATAACCAACAGACACCAATCAGAGCTTCTTCTCTGAGTGGATGCTGCTGCCCTCTGCTGGTTACTACAGCTTACTACACTTTCATTCAAAGTTGAAAAGAGAGTTTTTAGATCAGGCGTGCAGGTCTAACGCCCCCTAGAGGCATGAAGCCTTGCACAGCTAAAGTCTGATCACCTGTTGGACATGTTGTGCGATGCGGTTCCTAAAGATCTTCGTCCCAGAACTGAAAGAGCGTAGGACAGAGTGACCAGAGGAGAATCTTCATCACTGTCCACAGGCTGGAAAGACAGAAAAAAGAGAAACAAAAAAAAAAAAGCAGTGAATTAAAAAATAGCTGTCAGAGTAGTGGGCCGCGCCCCAGTGGTTGGAAACTCAGTTGCAGTTTCTGTTTCCAGTGTCAAAAAAGCAGACAGTGGACACAGACACACCGTGATCTTGGAGAACAAACACCAAGAGAACCTGAAGTTTCCATCACTTCCTACCGTCTCCATTTTGCCGGCACAGAAGCGAATCCACTCCAGGTAGATGTTGCAGAAGCTGGCTCTGGTCACACCCTGCAGACAGTGGACGTAGTCTTCATCGATCTTCACGCTGAAGACCTGAGGGTCGCGCTCAATGTGGTGCCACTTGGTGTAGGTCTGCAGCGCCTCCTGGATGTTGGAGTCCTTCAGCCAGGTGGAGAGTTTAGGGGATTGGACCAGGAAGTAGATGATGCTCTGAGAGGAGGAGAGATGAGGAGTCACCACTGAGCAGCTGAACATGGTTCACACCAGCCTCACTTCAACCAGAACCAGAACGCTTGGTCTGTAACCAACCCTAGAGGGCGCCTGTCACTTCTCTGATCATCGCCCGTTACTGGTTACCTGTCAAAATACCAACAGGGGGCGCTGCTTCTAATCTAAACCTTCTAAACCCTCCATCAAATTGCACCTTCTTTCTGCTCCGTCCGATTCATCAGGTTCATCAGGTTCAGACCAGACCTGGACAAACCTCACATTCTTCTTCTCACAGAAACAGACAATGAACCGACAGCTTCAACCAGCACCTTCAGGTAGTAGGTGATGAGCAGCTTGCGCAGGTCATAGACCTGCAGCATGGTGGCGGCGTTGTTCTCGCTGATGCTGTAGCCCTCCAGCAGGTACTTGGTGGCCGTCACCTCCCAGGCCAACCAGCGCAGGTTGAAGGCGGCGTTGCAGGAGAGCATGTGCGGCAGGTGACCGGGCTCGCAGCAGCAGCAGGTGTCGTCCTCCTCCACACCCTCTGTGATGGCCTCCACCTCCCGCTGCTGACAGTAGGTCCCTGGGAGACGGGGACAGAAAGAGCCTGGAGATGATGGGACTTTTTTTTATCTGTGTCTCCAGGAGAAGGAAAAGGAAAGCGCGGCGTACCTCGGAACTCCAGACCCCTCAGCTGGAACGTCACCAGCCCGTTGCCGATCTCGATCAGGTGGACCAGGGCGTTGAGGTAGTCGGACGCCAGGATGAAGCAGTCCCCGGCGCTGCAGTTGCCCCATCGGCCCAGCAGGAGGTCGCCACACAGTGAGTGCTGCAGTGAGCGCGTCAGGTACTCATAAAATATGGAGTTCAGGTTGTTGTCGTCACAACCTGCAGGGGGCAGCAGACGAGACAGGAGGGACTGTAGCCACAACACAACACCAAACAGTGATTCGCAACAAAAGATCTGGAAACTGTTCCAGGATCTGTGGAGAACCCTGGAGGCGTCAGTGGAACCAGTTCTGTTCCAACACCTGAAGGTCTCCACGGTCTCCATGGTCTACTGTCTACCACGGAGACCTGACGTCTGTGTCTGTAGACTTCAGATTTTTAACCAATTTGCGAAATTCACTGAAATAAGAATCTGAATCGTCATTCTCTGTTTGTCCTGTAGTGGGCGTGCTGATGCAGTGCAGGGACTCACCAGTCTCTTTGTCCACCTGAGACACCAGCCGACTGTTGGAGTTGTCGATTCTCTTGGTGCTGTCGATGTAAATAAGTAAATAAAACGTTAATAAAATAAATGAAGCTTCTTTACAGCAGTGATTCTCAACTGGTGGGTCGAGGCCCACATGTTCAGTGGGTCTCAGGTCTTTGCTCGTCTTTCAGAGCTGATGGTGAGTCGTTGAGAACCGCTGTTGTCGAGCAGCGTTACTGGAAGTTGGACCTGGTTGATGGACAAGTCCTCAACCAGGTCCAGAGGAGACGAGACGAGACCAGTTCTGGTTCTTACTTGTAGTTTCTCTCCCAGAACTTGATGGGTCGTGGATACGAGGAGATAAAGATGGCGCTGCCCAGGAAGGGAGCCAGCGGCGTGTAGAAGACGGTGGTGAGGAGAGTCTGGAGCAGCAGCATGGCTGAGTCTGAGGGTCGTGGGTTAAGAACTGAGCAGACGCAGCAGCAGACGCAGCAGCAGACGCAGCAGCAGACGCCACCGTCTCCCACGGGAGTAAAGGATACGAGGCACCGCAAACGGCTGAGCGAAGGCGTGGAAAGCACTTCCCCAGGCGATCTGCCAGGGGGCGATGTAAACCAGGATGAAGTGCAGCTTCAGCAGCAGCTCACGCATCTACTCAGAAACACAGAGGCTGAGATGAACAGAGAGAAACACCTGGAGGAGCAGAGCTCAGGTCTTCATCATCATCATCGTCGTCACCTTATGGAACAGCACGGACATGATGAAGAAGTCCAGCAGGAAGCTCTCAGAGGCCTGAGGACAGTCAAAGTGGAAGAAGATCAGCGTGAAGAGCAGAGTGAGGAAGTGAGTGCTGGGGTCACAGAAGGACGAGCGCAGGAGCTTCAGACCCGCCACCGTGGTCAGGAGGACGTCACAGCTGGAGGAGGAGCAGAGAGGAGTCAGAGGAGGTGACACCACGCGGTGAAGATGCTGTGGACTCTTACTGGATTCCCAGTCTTTTGCGGTGGCTGAGGGCGAAGCTGTCGTTGGTCAGAGCGCTGAGAACGATGGCAGGATAAACCAGGTACTTCTCGAAGAAGAGCAGACCCACGTAGAGACGCTCGAACCACATCAGCACGGCGTCCTCTGGTCCACGGGCCGGAAGTTGACAACATCAGGAAATGAGTCAGCACCACAGACTGGTGAGAACCACATGAGAACTTTTCTTCTCCTCCTCTGGTCTGCTCCCTTCATCAGGTGTTTCCACAGTGAATCCTTCTTCTCCATCTGCACCTGTTCTCTCCATCTTCTACTCTGACTCCAACTACCTCCATCAATCTCCTCTTTGTCTCCTACCTGATAGCTCCATCTCTAGAATCATTCTTCTACCAACTGTCCCTCCTCTGGACATGTCCAAACCTAGCTTCTTTGTCTCCAAACCTTCCTGTCTGTCTTGTCCCTTTAATGTCCCTCATTCCTGATCCTGTCCATCCTTGTCTCTCCTACAGAGGACCTCAGCAGCATCTTTAACTCCTCCACCTCCACCTCCACCTCCACCTCCACCTCCACCTCCAGCTCCAGCTCCAGCTCCAGCTCCAGCTCCAGCTCCAGCTCCAGCTCCAGCTCCAGCTGATTGAATCTCCTTCTGACATTTTTCTTACGATGGAAAATAATCTGTAAAAAATGAACTATTTCTACTGCTAAGAGTTAGTGACCAGTCGGTCGTCTTTCTACTGACCAAACACCTACAGGTTCACCTAGCACCACCTACAGGCCAGAGGGCACAGGACGTCACATCACACATTGAGTCGGACTGACCTCTGGGCTCGAACTGATGGTACTCTTTAGTTTTCAGGACCGGGTGTGAGATCCACAACCAGGGGTGATGTTTCCTCAGCTGAGGGATGAGGTAGTGGCTGATGAAGCCCACCGTGGCGGCCAGAGCGTACAGCACGATGGTCACGAAGGGCTGCGGGCGGAAGAGTCCGCGGAGGCACAGGGAGGCACAGGGAGGTGAGTAAAGCGGAGAGAAGAGTTGATGATGTGAAGAGACGCAGGGTCAGACCTTCAGAGACAGGAACACGGTGCTGGCTGTGATGGCGAAGGTCAGGATGTAGGCCAGGGAGCAGACCACCACGTCTGACAGGAGGATCTCCTTCTGTGGAGCACAGCGCTGGTTTGGTCGTTTGTTTGGCTTCACAGAGCAACTCAATTTAACAGCTTTGCTCCTGCAGGTGGAGCTGTTGTCGCTTGATGCTCCGTCCTCTGAGAGACTAATCAACTAAACTAACTGTTTCTGGTGTCACCAGTAAAATCTTACAAAGTCGTTTGTATCTAGAGGCTCAGACACCTGGGACTTTTGTCGTACCATGGAGTTCTGCAGCTGCTCAGGCAGAGGGTCTTTAATGTCAGCTCCTTCCTCCTCCTCCTCCTCCTCCTCCTCAGCCTCCACCAGCGGAGGCATCATCTTGGACTTGATCAGGGATCTGGGATTGAACGGAGGGAAGTGGAAATGTTGGTGGTGGTCATTCACGTCCAATGAAGGTGGAACACACACTCACAGCAGGACGGAGGGGTCGCTGCTCTGTCGACTCAGGTGGTAGGAGAAGACCACCAGGAGACCACAGAAGGTGGAGAACAGAGCCGGGGTGTGCTGCTCATCCCAGGGCTCCTGTGGACACACACACACACACGCACACACACGGGTCAGAGAACAGATCCAACCCACACTGGACGTTGACTTTTCTCTCTGTTCTTCTACCTTCAGTGCTCCAAAGCAGAAACCGTAAAGCAGAGACAGCGCCACCAGGCTGCGGGTGATGCTGTAGACGGCAGAGATGAGACTGGTGGCAGCTGAAGGAAACACACCAAAGATAAAGGCTTGAAAATACTAGACTATGTTGCTCGCATCACTCTCCCCGACGTCGTCGTCCAAACCCCTAACTTCTGCTGCCGATACAAAGCGCTACAGTCGAGACTGATTAACAGTAGTAACGGTAACAGTCGGAGTCGGAGAGTTTTTTACTGACGTTACAAACGATGATTGTCAGACAAAAACTCTCAGAGTTTTTTTTATCCACAAAACCCAACTCAATACAATGCCTGGGTTACGTTTGCTCAAAAAATAGTTTGGCAGCAACACTAGATGGCAGCATTCCAGCTCATTTAATTGATCTCAGTCAGTGGATTGTACAGATATCTCCAGGCCCACAGCAGATCGAATATCCACGTGGGATGAATAAAAGGATTGGAATTGGACCAACCTGTGCCTCCAAAAAAGTGGATGTCGATCTGCTCCAGCAGGTAGATGGTGAAGGTGTTGATCTGAGGTAGGAGGCCCACCAGGAAGATGATGGGGAAGCAGTAGGTCAGACCTGTTGACACCAGAGCAGAGACAATGTCAACCCTGTCCATCACACCCAAGGCCGGATTATAAGAATGGGCTAAAGGAGCTGCAGCCCCAGGCCTGGCCACCAGGGGGCTCTACTAATAGAACCAGGAAAACACAAGAGAAAGAAAACTGTTTTTGTTAATCATCTCTATTGAGAGCAAAGGTCACAACGTGGGTTGTGAAGGTTACGATATGAAAGACCTGGTCCTGGTAATCGGACCCAGGCCTCAGACAACGTTAACCCGGGCCCGTTCATACCCACTAACGCGTCTCGCAGGAAGCTCAGGGCGTCGCGGCCCACGATGGTGACGCCGTAGAGCGAGGACACGGGCAAGTCCGTCCGCCGCAGCAGCTGCTCCAGCAGCCAGATCAGAGCGCAGAAGATGCAGAAGTAGGCTGCTCGACTGTAGGCCACCAGCTGGTTATGACCCTGGAGGAAAGACCACCACCACCACCACCACCACCACCACCACAGCAGCAGCAGCAGCAGCGCGGTGGAAAGACGTCATGACTACAGCACAGATATTCAACAGCCAGTCAGAAGGTAAAAAATAAAAGTCAAATCTTGGTGTCTCCGCTCAGAGACTTCCTCAAAACACACCAGAAGAATTGAGAAGACATTTTTTACTGAACTACCAACAGGTTGGTTTGACTAAAAACGAAAAGACGCCAAGGAAACTTTAGAAAAGGCTAAAAATCAACATATTGTGAAAATCAGCAAAACCGGAAATGAGCCTCGAATGGATCAGAACCGCACAGGAATCACAGAAGAACTCTTACATGAGTCGGTGAAGCAGCGTCTGGTTGAACACTCTGGAGACAAACAGAGGGAAACATCTGGTCATCATCACCTCAGAGAAGAAACAACCTCAAAACCAGGAAATATTAGACTTCTTTCACCTTCAGTAAAGAATACTGGCAGCTGGCGATGACCAGACAAAACTGAAAAACCCAGAAGTCTTTGAAGCAGCCATGGTTGAGAAGGACAAAACCCAGGAAAGAAACCAAGAAGGCCATGAAGACGGCCACGGTGTTCTCCAGAACATTCCGGTTCCTGCAGGGCAGCGCGGTCAGCGGCGGTGAGTGGAGAGCACTGTCCACATGAACTGTGGCTTTCCTGCAGTACTGTACCTGTCCAGCAGGGCCAGTAAAGTCAGCCTGTCATATAAAATGTTGATCCACTTCCCAGGGAACAGTTCCAGTTTGTAGTAAATCTTCCTGCTGGGTTTTTCCTGGGTGGATGTTTCCGAGGACTCATCCAACGAGTCTTCTTCCTGCAGACGGACGACAACAAGAGTCGGGTCAGCACCAGCACATCTCTGTTTTTACCCAGGGCTGCATTAATAATTCAGCAGCTGGTCCGCAGCTGTCCTGTTGTCCCAACAGTTGGTCCTGGAACATTTCAGAATCCCAGCTGGGCTACGTCCAACACTGACGTGGACCAAAACACCAACAAGTCGGAAGCAACGTCAGCGCCGGGGACACCTGGACGACTGGACGACTGGTGTCAGAATATACGGTCCTTTCCTATGTCTCACCTGGAAGATCTCCGGGTGTGTCCTCCGAGGTCTCAGCCTGTGAGCAGGGATGATGCGACGCTGGAAAGGACAGTCGGTGTGTGTGCCGAGCGGCCCGTCCTGACCCTCCGAGTTGGACGAAGTGGACAGCAGGTCACTGAAGGTGGACGGACAGACATGGGAAAAGTCAACCTGAGGTGAGTGCTGCAGCTGCGGTTTGACTCCAGTGGAATTTACCCCACGTTCCCGGTGATGAGCTCCGCCCCCAGGGGCAGGTTCAAGGCTCTCTCTGCGTAGAGTTTCCTGGGTCGCTCTCCTGCAGAGACAGAGCAACCAGACTGGAGTGAGTCCAAGAGTCCTTCTCTGTCCTTCTGAACTCTGGGTCTCAGTCGGACGAGTGAGGAATCGGCCTTCGACGGTGGTTTGAAGGTTGAGGAAATGATAGAAGTTTGTCAGAAAGATGGACACGGTGATGGTGACACTCAGAGAACCTTTGACTTTCAGTGGAAAACATGGAATGGAGATGCTGTGGAACAGAACCTACAGTTCCGTCTACAGAAGGTTCTGTGAGCAGCAACACAGTAACAGGAAGTGAAGGAGGAGCTGACTGACTGTGGACGGTGTGGAAGGTGTAGGCTTCTTCTTTGTTGGTGGCCTCTGGTCTGCAGATGACCTGCAGCATGGAGCTCTCAGACTGGGAGGTCTGTGAGGGCAGGGAGTCGTAGTCTGGGTCCTTCTCTCTGTCCGTCTGTGGACTGGAGGAGGAGACGGGATCAGTCTGACCGTGAGTGTGTGAGTGTGTGTGAGAGTGTGTGTGTGAGAGTGTGTGTGTGTGAAGATACCTGTAGCCGTCAGGAGAGACGATGGGAATATTAGTGAGAGGAGCGGTCTGTAGTGTGTCAGTCTGCAGACTGCTGGGTGGTTTGGGTCTCTCTTCTGTGTCCTCAGGTTTAGGATGAGACGTGGAGTCCTCAGGTCTGGACGACTCACTCTCGTTCTCTGAGGACAAATAATAAATGAGTTCCTTCTTTGTCATTTGTTCCAATGTTGTTCCAACCATTCATCCACCCAACAGTTGGAGCCGGGACCCCCACACCTCCCTCCCCCCACACTGTTCCTCCACTTCTTCCCAGTCCAGCTGAGCAACATAAAGGCTCCAGCGTGTCCCGGGTCGTCCTCTGGGTCTCCTCCCGGTGGGACAGGAACCCGGCATCTCCTTCAACTGAATCCTCTGGATGAGGAGGAGCAGCAGCAGGAGCAGCAGGAGCAGCAGGGGCAGCAGCAGGAGCAGCTCTACTCCCACCTCCTCACCCTGTCAACCTTGTGTCCAGGATCCAGTTCTTTTGGTCCCGACCCAGAGTTTGCGACGGCAGCTGAGGACTTTGGACTTTGTCTTTATTCCAAAGCACTGCTACAGTGAGTAATGATGGACAAGGTCTCAGTCAACCATCCTGAAGACGGTTGACCTCAGGTGGAGCAACAACAACAACAACAACAACAACAACAACAACAACAGTCGCCCACGTCCACCACAGTCAGAAAGAAAGAGTCAGGAGCCAAGAAACCACTTTCACACAAAAAAGGAAAAAGAAACGAGGTGTGAAGATTCTGACCGGGTCAGAACCGTCCACGGTCCATGAGCTGATCCTCATCCTGGACCTCTGGCCAACACCTCCCTAATACACAGTAGAAGATAGAAGTTTCTGAAGACTCTGTCGCTCCCTACCTTCCTGTGCTGCTCCAACCTTCTGCTTGGCCTCCACACTCTCCACTTCCTGTGTGCTGGTCCCACAGCCTCTGGTGCTGAGGGAGCCCAGCAGGGAAATAAACTCCAGGAAGTTGGATTCATTTGGAATCTGTCCCTCCTTGGCTTCCAGGTCGGACTTGGAACTGGTCATGGTCTGGGGAGAAGCAGAAGAGCTTGTTGTTGGGACCTCCAGGTGAGCAGGTGGGACCGCAGCTCCTCACCTACCGTGTTCTGTGAGCGGTCGGACAGCAGCACCGCGTCTTTCCCGCTGTCCATGCTCAGACCTCGGATGTGAGTCCGACCGCCGGGGCCGTACCGGCCCAGAGCCGGGGGCAGACGCAGGAACCCCTGTTGATCCACGCCGGCGTCCAGAGGGTCGGTGTCGTCGGGGTGGGAGTGGACGTCTATACCTGAAGAGCTGTTGTCATTGGTCAGCTGGGGGCTGGGCGAGCTGTCATTGGCCGACTGATCCGGCAGCCGCTCCGGGCCTGGACGGGACCGCTCCAGGGTGGGGGAGTCAGAGCTGGAGGTTTCTTTACAAAGATAAAACTCTTCGCTCTGACTGGTTTCCTGATGGTGTTTGGGCGTCTGCTCCTCCTCTGAGTCTGCCCTCTCCTCCTCCACCTCCTCAGGGGAGTCGAAGGTGATGACGGGGATTTTAATGTGACATTCTCCTGCTTCCTTCTGAGCCTTGGAGAAGGAACCCAGTCTGTAAGCGGTTGGCTTCATGTGCCGGGGGTGGGGGTCTCGAGGGTGGGGGTCTTACCTGGGCGTTCTCCAGAATGCTCAGCTTGACGCTCTCCTCCAGCTGTGCAGCCGTCTGAGGGTCACAGCTCATGGTGATGATGATCTTGACCGTGTCGCTCTCGTCCAGGTGAGTGGACGCCGACCCAGAAGCGGAGTTGTCTATCAGAACCACCTCTATCTCATCAGAACAGTACTTCTCCTCCTCCTGCTCCTCCTGACCACAGCAGATCCACATATGATGGAAAGCACCTTCATCACTGACAGACCTTCACGTTGGTGGCATCTCCACCTACCTGCACAGGGAGTTCTGGGATTTCGATGAAATTCTCTGGGTTGTCCATGGAAGTCTCCAGTGAGTTGTTGTTGTCGTCCGCCGGCTCCTTCTGTCCATCACTTTGCTCCTCTTCCTCCTCCTCGCTGTCTTCTCCACTCTCTTTGGATGGAGGCAGACCTTCATCAGCTGCCTCCATCTCTCCACTCTCCTTGTTCTCACACTTCTTCTCCTCTTCTCCGTCTGGTTCAGCAGTACACTCTGATGTCTTCTTGACTCCCATCCTCTCCTTCGTGGAGCCGTTCTCACTCCTCTCCTCCTCTGTTCTCCCCATTGTTCCCACCTCCTCTCTCCCAGCCCTGGACGGAGGCCTCTGCTGAGCCTGCAGCAGCGGTGTGGCCTGGTCAGGGTTGGGGCTGGAGAGATCATCTGGAGATGGTCCTGGGCTTTGGCTCTGTCCAGTTCCGTGGTGTTTCTCCTCAGTATGACACTCTCTCTGCTCTGGAAGGAAAAATAAAGGCAATAAAACTCGGACCAGTTGTGAGGAACTGCTGCCCTGAAACCAGGGCCTGATTCTGCTGTAATCAGGTCAGTCACCCGGTGGACTCACTGGGACACCGTGTGGCTGCAGAGGGACCTGCAGCCACACGGTGTCCCAGTGAGTCAGTGCATTCACAGGAAGTCGATGCAACATTGTCAGCTGCACCGTCAGCTCCGTCAGAGACAGACAGTGTCACTGACAGGTTAAAGGAAATGAAATATGAAGACAGACAGACAGACAGACAGACAGACAGACAGACGTCTCACCCTCCTCAGACTTCGAACAATCCTGCGTGAAGAAACACACACAATGATTAAAATCAGAGTGAAAAGAGAGACACACAGTTTCCTGTTGTGTACACTAGGTGTCGCTCACCACGCCGATCAGTCCCTGATTGGTCTCTGTCTGTTTCACTGTCACCTGGATCACCGGGCTGGGACGTTTGCGAGCCAACATCGCCATAGCAACGCTGTCTGGGACTGTGCTGCTCTTCCTGTCGGAAAGAAATGGAAGTTAACTTGGCTGCTGAGTAGTGGTTCTCAACCTCTGGCCCTGGGCCCAGAACCAGGCGGTGCATATTAGGTACTGGGACACACAGAGAGAGACTTCTTGCAGTTCAATTTTTCTTCTCATTTTCCAACTCCTGACTCTGGACGAACCTGGAGTAAAGCCCGGGGTCGAGGGTCTTTACCTGAGGCTGGCAGGCAGGCAGGACTCCGAGGCGTTGCTCTTCTTCTCCTGAGCCTTGCTGAGGTCCGACAGACTGCTGCGGACCAGAGCCTCCCCATCGTCGAACATCAGATGCAGCCGATAGTTGGCAACCTTGATGAGGATGAAGAAGACGGTGATGGAGCTGCAGTAGATGCTCAGAGCCACGGTGGTGGGTGGCAGGGCCTGTAGGGGGCAGAGTGGAGGGGGACGTTAGGTGAGGTTTTCAGATGCACAGTCATGCCTGTGAATTAGAGATCTGCTGTGATCACTGGGAGGATCGTCCAGGTTTATGGACAAATGGCTCATAAAGCCATTCCAGACAGGAAGGAGAACATGGAGCTTCACGCTGCCAGACCAAGGCTGCAGCCGAGGATTTCTGGCTGAGTCATGTGACCCACGTCCTGTCACAGAGAACCTGGTACCGATCAGTGATTATCAGCTCTCCATCAATCACAGAACAAACCTGATTGAAATCCTGCTGATTTACCCAGGATTGACCTCAACCATGGCAGAACATAGACGCAGAGGAGAAAACCAGTCAACAACAGGGGGCAGCATAGGAGCAGACTGACCACCACTGACCTTTGTTGTCGTGGTGGTCGTCTGCCCCCCAGCCCCCTGTTTGATCACAGAATGGAGCACATTGTGAGGATTTATACTTAATATCACAGGAATCAGGTGACTTTCTAAACCAATCAAAGACTTTGTTGAGCATTGACAAGAAGACAAGATGTTTCTCATGTCAAAGTTCCACTGTAACTGTGACAATACTGTAAATCTCTCCAGTCCAGAGTCAAAGCTGCACAGGCTTCAAATCACTTCTGTTTACATACATATATACTGTATATGTATGTAAATACTGGACAGTATATGTGTGTGTCCCTGTCTTTCAGAGACGCTGGTGTCTCCGTTCCCTCAGGTTCATGGCTGAACCCTCTCCCCGCAGGAGGTTCCTCCCCCTGGAGAACAGCAGCTGGTTGTTGCGCCATCACCTCTCCAGAGGCCGTGACGTGAAAACACGAGTAAACCAGCTGTAGCCTCCATCCACGGACCAACCAAGGGCAGCCATGCGTTCCATCACTGCGACACTGTCGTGTTTTTCTGCCGCCACGCACGCACGCACGCACGCACGCACGCACACAAACACGCGCCGGGGCGAGGAGCGTGTGGCAGAAACACTGCAGTCAATTTTAGAGGAAAGACCAACGATGTGACCTGTGGTGACACACCCGAGCATCTCACCTCCTCCTGGTGTTTTCATGAAGACTCACCAGATGCAGAGACAGGGGCAACATGAGGAGGAACAACCACAGATAGAGGTGGCAGGAGTTGTTGAATTTGTTCTGATCCGGTTCGTGGTACCAGCCCCCGGTCAGAGATGCCCAGACTCCTTGACGCAGGGTCTGCACCAGCTGGGAGCCCATGTCTCCAGCTCTGTCCACCTCCTCCTCCTCCTCCTCTTCTTCCTCCTCCTCCTGCTCCTCCTCTCCACTCAGGCTGCACGGACGGGTGATGGTGATGGTGGTGATGCCGCTGCCTCTCGTCTACAACCAACCGACCCCTCTCTCTCTCTCTCTCTCTCTCCCTGTCTCTCTGTCTGTCTGTCTCTCCGGCTGTCTGTCTCTTTCTGTCTGCCCCTCTAAAGGACGCTACGCCTCCATGTTGGGGTGATGCAGCACGTCTGTGGAGCCTCCTCCTTCATGCCTCGTCGGTCTCCTCCTCGGGGTTATCCTCCGCGCTCACTCTTGCCATCCTGACGTGGATTGTATTAATCCCAACGACTGCTGAATCTGAAGCTCCGCTCCTCATCTTGTCCTCCTCCTCCTCCCTCTCTCCTCCGTCTCCCTGCTGCCAGTGCAAATGCGTAGCTCTGACCGCCTCCCCTTTACTCCTCCCCCTACCTATGAGGCTCATCTGCGTAGAGCAACAACCAATCACAGAGTCGGGTTGAGCTTCGGCTTCAAATGAGAGTACAGTGATATGAATGGATGGGTGGATGGAAAAATAATGTTATATGTTATAAATCAATACTTCCTCCAGTTAGCAGTTAGCCTCGCCATGAGTCTACCATCAGCGGTCTGAGAACCCTTGATTTGGCCCATATGTGTCCAACTCAAGGCTCGGGGGCCAAACGCAGCCCACCACGTGGTCTGGTAGCAATCGGAACCTTTTATAATGACTGTACCACAGTCACCCGATCACCTGATCAATTAAAAGTTGTTAATAACACAGGGATGATCAACGTCTGTGACTTCAATTGATAATAACCCACAGCAGTAACATGTATTGACAGGTCACAGAGTAGACACAGCTCTGTGTTGTTGTGCTGCTGTCGCCCTCTTGTGGTAAAAATGAGTTTGACGCCGCTGTTTCAGCCTGACTAACCTCACACAGTGGACTCTGGTTATCATGGGTTTATCAAATATAAAATAATTGATATTTCAAAGTTCCGAGTTCAATCTTTCAGTTTTCCAGGTGCGTGTCTGTTTATTTTCCTCTCTTTCCCACTTCTCTCCTCCCGGGAAGCGCGCTCTCCCTCTCACATTCCTCCACTGGCTCCACCCCCGGTGAAGGCTCCTGCCCGCCCCCTCCCCGCGCGTCTGAACTACGGTTACGTAGCGTCGATCCAGCCAATCAGCGGGCTCCACAGGCAGGAGTGCAGGAGAAGGGCGGAGCGGCGCGGCGGGGGAGTCCCGGACCAGGAGCCGCTGATCCCGCTGTTCGTCCAGCTCCGCTCGGTGCAGATTCAGGGGCTTGTTTTGATTGAAGTTGACGGATTTCTTTTTCTCATCTTCCCCTTTTTCCAATTTCCCCCGTGGTCCGCGTCTCTTTAGGGGTGTTCGGTTCTCCTTCGAACCGCTCTAGTCGTCCGCTCTTCACCGCCGCCACGACGGAGAGGAAAAGTTGGAGAAAGCGAGTAACTTATGCTAAGCTAGCCCGCTAGCCTCGACTTTAAGTCTTACTAACCAACTACCACCGACCTCAACTAACTACCGCGTTAGTCATATTTACTCTGTTTGAGTCGTGTTTTTAGTCGTGGTTTGTGGAGAACAGAAGGACATGATTTTTTTAGGGTCGGTGCAGGTGCACCTCCACCTCCACCTCCACCTCCACAGGCACCTGTGAGAACATCCGTCTGAAGCTCCAGCTCTAGACTGACGAATAGAAACTTCGACAGAGAGAGAGAGAGAGAGAGAGGAGGTTCATCTTCTGTCCATTATTGACCATCTTTGTGAAGTCAACGTCTCACCGAGCCTGCACGACGTGTCCCCGGGCTGAGGACGCTCTCCCCCCAGCAGGACTTTGGACACAGCGGGACACTCTGATCTGGACCCTGTCTCTGTCCTCATCCTAAAGCAATGACGACATGTGGATTTCAACAGGAGACCTCGTAACTTTGTCGAAGTTTCAGTTCGGTCCCTAAAAGCTCCGCACCCTATGGTGCCGCTACGGCCACCGAGAAATGGATGTCTCGCAGGCCGCTTCCCCAAGCGGTGAAGGGCGGCCGGGCGGCGGCGGCGGCGGCGGCGGCACTGGGACCGGCACTGGCACTGGATCCCGGGAGCATGCCTGGACAGATACCCCGACCGTCCGTTCCTGGGCCCATTCGGCCCCTCTGTGTCCGACCCGCTCCCTGTGGACAGCTGCCTACGACTACGAGGCGAGCGGCGAGGACGAGCTCAGCCTTCGGCGTGGGGACGTGGTGGAAGTTCTCTCTAAGGACGCAGCCATATCCGGGGACGAGGGATGGTGGACGGGTAAAATCAACCATCGGGTCGGGATCTTCCCTTCTAACTACGTCACCTACCAGCCGGCCATTTACAGGCTGCCCGCGGGTCGCGGGTCTCCGGGAACACGGGAGCGGGTCCCGGGTTCCCCGGTGCGGATCCCCTTCAGTGAACTGGTCCTGGAGGAGATCATCGGCGTTGGGGGCTTTGGTAAAGTTTACCGGGGCACGTGGAAGGATCAGGAGGTGGCCGTGAAGGCTGCCCGTCAGGACCCGGACGAGGACATCACGGCCACTGCCGGCAGTGTGAAGCAGGAGGCCAAGCTCTTCTCCATGCTGCAGCACCCCAACATCATCAAACTGGAGGGAGTGTGTCTGGAGGAGCCCAACCTCTGCCTGGTCATGGAGTACGCCCGAGGCGGGACGCTCAACCGTGCGTTGACCGGAAGACGCATTCCCCCGCACATCCTGGTCAACTGGGCCGTGCAGATCGCACGAGGGATGCAGTACCTGCACGAGGAGGCCGTGGTTCCCATCATCCACCGGGACCTGAAGTCCAGCAACAGTGAGTAGAAGTGTTGTGGGGGTTAAATGTCACAGAGAAGTTTGTGTTTATGTCAGTGTAGGTTCTCAGTCCTCCGTCCTCCAGGTCATTTAGTCCAAACGGACAGAGACAGAGTAGGTCTTTCGTAGATGTTTCACCCCTCATCCAAGAGGCTTCTTCATCCTTCAAGAAATTATGCTCCAAGAAAGTCTTCGAGAAACCTACTTGGTCGATTGACCTCACTTTTTTTTTACTTTATTTTTGGATAAAAACTACAAAGTAACCACAGCATTTCTTTATAAGTGTGGATCAAACTATCACAGCACAGGGAGAACCAGTCACTGTGGCACCTCCACACCAGAGTCACTGACACTGGTCTGTGGGTGATCTACTGGTCTGTGGTTGATCTACTGGTCTATAGGTGATCTATTGGCTACTTTTTTAAAAAAAAATCTTAGACAAAGTAGAGAATAAAAGTCCTGTTTTATGGCAGTGAAAGTTAAAAAGTGGACTTAGTGGCTGCTGGTTATTATTCTGACTCTGGTTAAGGTTAACCAAGTTAATGTCTTGTGACGTCTCATTGGACAAACCATCAGGCTTGACCTCTAACATTGACCCAACATGTCATCATTTTTGTTGCCAAATACATCTCACAAAAAAGTCACAATAATTCAACAGTCGCTGCTACAGTCAGTCAGGAACAGTCGACTGCTTGGATTTAAAGACATACATGTCAAGGGAGGGGGCGCTATCAGGAGGGTGTGAAATAAAGTCAGAGTTTGCTCAGCTGGGTCGGCCTTTCCCCTCCCTCTGCCCTAAACTCCCCCCTTCCATCTCTCTCACACACACACACACACACACACACACACACACCTTCTCTGCCTACTATTGAACTGACAAACTGTGCAAACAGTCAGTGATTTACCAAACAGTTGAACAAACACAGTGTTCACACCTTCAGGTCAAACACAGCTTATGGTTTATTCCCTTAACAACAACCAATGTGCACAAATAAATATATATATATATATATATATCTGTACATATTCATAAACATATATAGTTTTTCTGATCATATTAAATTGGCAAAATGTATTTAAATGTAATGTTTATCCAGTAGAATGCAGCAGAGGAGTCTGTGTGGAGTCCACCACTGCACCGTGATACTTCATATGTCTGTTCATATGTTCTTGCCTTGTCTCTTCATACCTTCATGACTGGGTCACTCACTGACCACTTCTGTGCTTCATGGTGTTGGGTAGAAGAAGAAGAAGAAGAAGAAGAAGACAGTTCTTGGAAATGTTCTAAACACAGACTGCTTCTTTTATAGAGGTAACATGACCCTTTTATCCTGGAGGCTTCTGGGAGCTGCTCTCACCCACTCCTGTCTGTGGATCTGCAGTACAGACACAGACACAGACACAGACCTGAACAGATCCAAAGTGGCATTAATAACAGGCAGATGGAGAGAAAGGATTTAACTGCTGTTTAGCCTGAGCTAATCGGATGTTTGGAGACCACCCCCCCCACAAACAAACGTTGAGCTGCTAAAACAAGTGGAAGTGTTTGTCCTGCCACTTCACTGTGACTGAGTGTGTGGAGAAATGTCAGCCATTTCAAACCAACCCAGAAAAGATTATTTACAAACTCCTTCAGGGACAGAATGGAAGCTGAGATTTATTTTCTCGTTTCTTAGAAATGAAGACTTTCCAGTCAAATTATGTTTCTGTGATGACAATTAAATATCGTACTCCTTGTTAGAACACAGAAAGTGGAGCAAAGCTTCTGTGATATCAACCTCACATATGTATTAAGGTGTTGCCATGACAACCAGCCAGCGTATACATGCTACAGATGAGTTGAATGAAAAGTATGAACTCAAAAGAGCTGTAGGGAATCCCCAGTCCTGCTCTAGTTGTCCTGCAGGTGGCACTGTATTTTTATTGTCCATCTATTATTTAGTTTCAGAAAGTATTTTGTTGGACAGTGCTGAAAAATCTTCTGTCCAGTTCCCAGTCCAGTTCTTCTTCTTCTTCTTGTATCTAAACTATGTATCACCTGACTGTGTATTGTGATACTCATTGTATCATCAGGTTCTTGCCAACATACGGCCCTAGTTCTGTATCGGTTTGTATTGCATCTGGATGAGACCTTTTCAACAGTCCAGTCCAGTCCAGTTAGTCCCCTAAAACTGCCCCCTAGCGCCCCCTGTTGGTTTTTCCCATAAAAACTGGAACAATGCAGCTCAGGAAAGTTTGGTGTTTTCGTCTCTTCTCCTGGTCAGGTGTCCAGTCTGAGGTCAGTCAGAACTGAGGAAGGAGGAATTGTGCTCACAGCTTGTAAAACTATAAGTATGTCAAGAACTGGTTTATTTTTGACTTAATCTAGTATTTCATGAGTGACGTGTTCTGTTAACAATGACAGACAGACGTAGAGCAGTTTGACTGTAGTGAAGTAATATGTTGGAAGTCACCTAGATTTGTTCTTTCTCTTTTGTGTTTTTTCAACCTAATCTGTAAAATCCCAGCCTGCAGGGAGGAATGTTGCTAATGAGGGATAAAAGCTTAACATACGTTTGCACAATGGACTGGTCAAGCAGCGGTTGCTAGGCTACTGTGGCCAGAAGAATGGCCAGGACTCTGAGGGTCTCAAAGCCCTGGTTTTGTTTTGTTCCGTTCATATTTAATCTCCCAGAGAGCAGCCCTTCTCTTCCATTGCCACAGACTGAGGGGGTTTTTCTTCTTCTGCCTCCTTGGTTTGTTAGTTTCCTCCTAACTCACCTTCCCTCACCCCTGCCTCGCTCTCTCTCCCTCACACACACACACACACACACACACACACACACACACACACACACACACACACACACGCCTGGTTCATAACAACTCAACCCAAGGTTAAAATTACATTTGGTTTGTGTTGTTGTTAATTATAGCTTGTTTCAAGTAGGTCATTCATCCAAGTTATACTTGGAAAAAAAGAGGTTTGTTTTCCTCTCTGCACAAAACAGTGGTTACTCAACCTCAAATATTATCTTAAAATATGGAGTAATGTTCACCAATTCTACGCAGTAGAGCTCGTTACGGTTTATTATGTCAGTCTGATCAAAGATTTGTTGTTATTGTTTCAGCCAACAACTTCAGTTGTCACAAAGCTGCTGATTGGTCCAAGAAACGCCAGTGAAACCTGGCCGCGGGCCAGCGTTCATGGTGGCAGTTTCACGTCTCCGCAGCAGACACAGTATGTCAGGAATGTTCGCTCGACTCGGGCGACAGCAGCGTGTGCTACTGCATTCTACTAGAATTCTACACTTCTTCATTGACTCCTCGTTAGGGCACAGAGAAACACACAGTACAGTACAGTACAGTACAGTACAGTACAGTACAGTACAGTACAGTACAGTGTCCGTGTCCAGTCAGTAGACCCGGGACAAACCATGACCTGAGGGCTGGATTCGGTCCATTCTGCATTTAAACCCGGCCTGAAAAACTGTCCCAAATGAAACCATTCATTTATATCAACATTAGAATGTTGTCTTTTCCCTACAATCGTTTAAGACTACAACGTGTCACAGAGGCTGCGTGTTGTTGATAGTTTGTGGATGGGATTCGTACCAATAACAGTAATGATTTTTTTATTCAGTCACCTTTCGACAGCAGCTGAACAATAACTTCCCCAAAATAAAACTTTCTCTGTGTTTTTTTCTCTCATACTTGGACAAACCTTCTATACTTCACAGCTGCTAAATCATTGTGATCATTAACACTCTGCTATAGTCAGCAGTAACCAATCAGTACGGTCTCCCTGGGAAAAAAGTAAGTTAAAAATGCAATAATAATTTAGAATAAATCACACTTTTCGTTTCTCATGTTGGTGTTTCTGCTGCTGCTGCTGCTGCTCTGAGTGGCTTCTCTCTCTGTGCACTTTTTAAGGTGTTGCAGGGAAACTTTTTTTTTCCCAGATTCCCACAAACAGCCGCAGTGACACACAGACAGTTAGTGCCTGTCTGTCTGTTTTGTGAGCAGAGAATAGGTGGAGGCGAGAGAGGAGGAGCCGAGATGCTTTGACTGTGTTTTTATGTGGTATTGTTGTCAGGCAGGGCCTACAGGGCTGAGGGTGGGGGGCTGCTGTCCAACTGTGTGATACTGAAGCTCCGTCCTCCCCCAGGTGAACGTCCCTGACAGGGAGGCTTAGAGAGACACAAATTAGGAGACAAAAATGACAGATGAGGAGCAACTGACCAAACGAGACCTGATCATGACAGATGGACACTTTAGGCCAACATTGGTCTGGACCCTTTCCCCATTAAACAGAATTACAGGGGGCGCTGTGGTTTCAGCCTAAAGAGAATGTTTTGCCGTTTCAGGAGCCTGACTGGATCTGATGCTGCGTCCGTTGGCACAGATATGAGAATTCTGCCCGACATCCAAGACTCTTATTGTGATCTTTGTTGGGTTTTAAACTACCAGGCATCTTAAATTTTTACATTTTCCCAATAAATTCTGCTTTGACTTTTATTCTAAATGTTTGTCTCTGAATGCTCGGATGCTGAGCGTAAACCGGAGACAAATGTCTGAATTACACAGATTCTTGGTTGAGGTTTTCTCGCCAACATTTCTCAGTTGAGGAACAAAGTTTGTGGCAATAAAATCTTTAATGAGATTCCCGTTGTGTATTGGCAGAACAAGAGCTGGTTGTTGCCCCAAAAGTGTAGTTTTGTCCCTTTTTACCTGCAGGGCCGGGAGGCAATGGGAAGAAGCGTGGGACCAGCTTTGAAGGCAGCAGCTCGACTTCTGATCTTCCCACTGTTCCTCCGTGAAAGATGGGTCTGCCCAAAGATCCACTCTCGGGGAGGGGAATGAAACGGGGTTTGGAGCGAGGGTGGGGTGTAGCCTGGGGACGTATCCGTCTCCAGTTGCACGGCTCTGTTCTACACTTCAAAACACTTTCCTTTCAAAAGAGTAAGAAAACCTAGGGTTGAGAAAAGCAGCACAAGCTCCAAACACGGAGCCGTGCGGGACAAACAGCCGAACAATGACTGGAACCATTGAAATATTTCCATTTACCACAGAGGGAGGGATTTTTCACAATCAGCCAACTCCACTGTTGGCTGAGTAGGAAACAGCCAAGTGGAGTCCTCGCAGTCCAGAGTCAGAGGGAGATTCAGCTGTGATGATTGGGTTACATCTCCTCAACATGTCCTATTCAGACCAAAGTATAACTTGTCTCACACGACAACACAATACTCCAGTGTTTATGGCAGGGATGTCCCACAGCAGAGCTGATCTTTGGCTGATTTCTCCAGTGTTGGAGGAATTGGAAAACCCCCGTCATGGCTCTGTTACACCAGCTGATGCAAACTGAGCACGCTTTCGCGGCAGAACGTAAACGTATCATGTGATCTGTGTGAAAATGTCAAAAAGTGAAGCAGTGAGGACTGAGTCCAGACAGGAACTGGGTGTAGGACGAGGTGTGAAGGAACATGGGACAGATGAGATGTCATGACTGAGCCTCTCTTTTCTGATGTGTCAAACACCCTGGTCCAGGTACCAGACTGCAAGACAAACCATTATTCTTGGAACCAGAACAGTTCTGGGAACTGACTGTGATGTTGAGGCCTTGATTCTTCTTCTTCTGTTTCAGCCTCAGTTATTCTGAAGTCACTTGCTGCTCAGTGCTGCCACCACCAGTGAATCCAGGTCATTTTCTTGTGTCCTTTCTGAGAGCAAATCATTTCAATCCTGTTGTTTGTGAGATTGTTGGAGATGGAAGAGGTTTGTTATTAACCCTCTTGTCTTGTTGGTAAAGGTCTATAGGTATATATTCAAACATAACACACACACACACACACACATATATATATACATGTGTGGTCTTCTAGTAGAACGATCACAGAGTGGCAGAGGTTAAAACCAGTGGAACGTCATGAAGACGAGTCTATTATCAGAGATTTCTAGAGGGCTGACACTGAAGTACCATGGAGCCACAAAGGAAATATTTGGCCTGATATTCAATCGGCCAAAAAACGGGGTTTATCCCTAAACCACTGTTCTTCCAGGTTGTGTAACTGGGCCCTTCACAGGTATAATGAAGCCCAGAGCATGCTGGGAGGAATCTATGGAATCACTGAGAGAGGACATGACAACAGGAAGTGGGAGTTCAGCACTGATCTGGTGAAACCTGTTGTAATGGAATTCCCATTGTTGTCTGGTGGGGAGAGGATCCCCTCGGAGCCCGGGGCCAGTAATGGCACCAACACTCAGGCTGGGAAGACATTTAGACACAGTCGGTTCATTCTGGACCAGGGACCAAAAGAGTCTGGAGAGACAACTGAAGGGTAGTCCATCCAAGACACATCGCCACCTACTCTACCATCACGTCCATTCTATACAGAGCTATAGTAATAATACTCAAGAGTCATAATCGAAGTGATTTCCATCTGAAATGTGATTTATTATATTTTCTACCAGCTCCCTCTACTGGACTTTGTCAACACTGCTTCCCAGGGGCCTATTATCTTGGTTGGATTTTATGAAGGTCCTTAAGTGGAAGTTCATCACTGACTGTGATGTTAAATAATCAACAAATCAGTGGAAACAGGTCCCGCAAGGGAAGAGGCCCGGGTTGCGTGTAAATAGTAAAATGGGACAGTTTGTAACGTGAGAAGGTCTTGGCAGAGGCAAAAGCAAATGTTGAAAGTAATACTGAGAGCATGAAAGCATCAAGGTCTCACACGACAACACAATACTCCAGTGTTTATGGCAGGGATGTCCCACAGCAGAGCTGATCTTTGGCTGATTTCTCCAGTGTTGGAGGAATTGGAAAACCCGTCCTCCCTCTTCTCAAAAGGCAGTGACGTCTGGAGGTGTGACAATAACACGCCCACGCTCCGGACGAAGACATCTTTTCACCGCTCTGCCCCTTGTCTCTAACTTCCTCCTCTCCGCCTCTTTGTTTCGTGTCATCCTCCAGCTACGGCGTGCTGCTGTGGGAGCTGCTAACTGGGGAGGTTCCGTACCGCGGCATCGACGGCCTGGCCGCTGTCTCTTATACACATCTAGATGTGTATAAGAGACAGAGGTGGGACACTGGGCAGAGAGGAAACGGTCTCCCCAACTGCTGTCCAACTGCCGTCCACTCTGTGGGTCAAACAGGTTCATCTTTCAATCTTCATATTTTCTCCTGTTCCATTAGTGTCTCACCCTGATTCTTCCAGACAGTGGAGTTAGTTGTTGTCATCATCCAAGAACCTGTTTCTGTTTGGAAAACGATCAATGATTTGTATTCAATGGCACTAAAATGTTAGTAGTTAATTAAATATCACAACAACACAGTTTCAAAGTTGGCTTTGAAAACAAACTCCACCAGATTGTTGATGAAAAAAAAGGTTCTAATTTTTTAGGAGGTGACTGGCCATAGTCCCTGGAGAAGTCCAGGAGGTCACTGTGTGAGGTTCTAGCCAAATACAGGAAGTCAAGGGACCACAGGCTCATGTCAGTGTCTCGCATGTCCCTCGTCCACATTGTTCTTTGTCTAGAGACCTTGGGTTCAACAAAGGCACTGTTAACTACAACTGAGTTATTATCATTGTTGTTGTTGTTATTATTTTACTGTCAACCATAGCCATTCTTTAAGCTAATGCTAAAGAGATGCTTTTACAAACAAAAGTCTCCTCTGTTGGTAACAGCAGTGTAGTGACCCAAACAGGGTCGGGTCAGTCTCCAGCCCAACAGAACAGCACGTGATCAGTGGTGATAATGGATTATTGTCAGACTCTTCATGTCATGTCCATGACGTTCTAATGATTCCACCTGTTCAGATGTCTCTGTGTCTCTGAGCTCAGGTGTAGTGTTGCACAGCGTTGGAGGTTCTGCTCTGCTGTTCTTTAATGTGTTTAGGACCTGAGGACCTGAGGACAGGTGCTTTGTCCCTCTGTCAGCCTTGTGTTTGTGCAGTAATAAATGAGCTGAATTCTGCTGGTGGCTCCGGTGAATATCACCTGACATCATGACGGTCCCATGTAGGGACGGACGGACGTCCACTGCTCTTCACGTCTCTCCTTTCTGTGTCCCTCGGTTCCTCTTTCTCACCTCATCACGTATTGTGCTGATGCCCACACAGATGTTTAGTGGTCTTCACCTCTGTGAGACTCTCCCTCACCCGTCTCTCCTCTCTCTGCAGTTTTATTGCTTGAAAAGATCGAGAATGACGACATCGGGAGGAAGACCTTGAAGATCACAGACTTCGGCCTGGCCAGGGAGTGGCACAAGACCACGAAGATGTCAGCAGCAGGCACCTACTCCTGGATGGCCCCCGAGGTCATCAAGTCCTCCCTCTTCTCAAAAGGCAGTGACGTCTGGAGGTGTGACAATAACACGCCCACGCTCCGGACGAAGACATCTTTTCACCGCTCTGCCCCTTGTCTCTAACTTCCTCCTCTCCGCCTCTTTGTTTCGTGTCATCCTCCAGCTACGGCGTGCTGCTGTGGGAGCTGCTAACTGGGGAGGTTCCGTACCGCGGCATCGACGGCCTGGCCGTGGCCTACGGCGTGGCTGTCAACAAGTTAACTCTCCCGATTCCTTCTACCTGCCCAGAACCCTTTGCCAAACTCATGGAAGGTGAAATAAAAATCCACAGGCAGCAGATCTGTTAACGCGCCCACGACTATTCACCCTGGATCCAAACTAAGGCCCGGGGGCCACCGTCTGAACTACTCACTCTCTTGTGTGTTTCTCCCTCCCCGTCCAGAGTGTTGGGACCAGGACCCTCACGTTCGACCCTCGTTTGCCTGCATCCTGGAGCAACTGTCGGCCATCGAGGAGGCCGTGATGGCCACCATGCCCCAGGAGTCTTTCCACAGCATGCAGGACGACTGGCGGGTGGAAATCCAGGAGATGTTTGATGAGCTCAGGACCAAAGAGAAGGTACGTCAGGAAAGATGTCAAGATGTTAGAAGTCAAATGTTGCTGCTGTGGCTTCAACTTCCTTTGTTCCTGAAGTGAAAGCTCCTCAGCAGATGTTCTGATGTTCTGATGAATGTCATTCCTCAGCTGCAAACAGAACAAAGCAAGAAGGAAAGAAAGGAGAAGAAGAAGCTGCAGCTGCAGCAGCAGCAGCAGCAGCAGAGGAGATGGTCACAGTTCATTGATCCTTATGGCCCAGAATATACTGTAGTCATCTTCTCCTCTGCTTCTTAATCCATTCCTGACAAACCGTGTGTTGGTGTTTAAAAATGACCAGCGTGGAAGAGTCTGGAACAACTTCAACTGTGTCTGTTAGATCCAGTATATGGACACGTCAACCTTTGTACTGGTTTGATGTTCTTGTTCTGGTCACGTCCATTGATCCTTCCCTACCCTGTCCTTCAGGGTCTGAGGACAGAGGACGTTACCGACCCTGTAGAGCCCTATGTGACAAATGTGATTTGTAGATGTGGGCTAAAAAAAAAATAACATTTGATTGAGTGAAGGCAGTGCACGGCGGTCAGCTCTGGGACACTTTGTCCTGGTATGGAAAGTCAATCCTCAGGGGATGTCTTCCAGGAACTCCGTTCCAGAGAGGAGGAGCTGACACGAGCGGCGCTCCAGCAGAAGTCTCAGGAGGAGCTGCTGAAGCGGCGGGAGCAGCAGCTGGCCGAGCGGGAGATCAACGTTCTGGAGCGGGAGCTGAACATCCTCATCTTCCAACTCAACAAAGACAAGCCCAACGTGAAGAAGCGGAAAGGCAAATTCAAGCGCTCCCGCCTTAAACTGAAGGACGGAAACCGCATCAGTCTGCCTTCAGGTCTGTGACCTGAGTTGAAGCTGACAGGAAGTGCAGATGATGATGATGATGATGATGATGATGATGGAAAGATTGAGAAAGTTTCTGTTCTGTTAGACTTTCAGCACAAGATCACGGTGCAGGCTTCACCTTCTATGGACAAGAGACGGAGCCTCCACAGCACCAGCTCCTCTCCACCCAGCAGCCCCACCCTCATCCCTCGGCTCCGTGCTATTCAGCGTAAGTTTGATGTGAAGTTTGTTGACATCCTGTGTTGTTGTATCTTGGTTTTGAGCCACAGACTCTCCTGGAACTGGACACACACTGTGTGGAACCAATGCTGAACCTGCCACACTGAACATGAGGAGAGGGAGCAGCACAGTAGAACTGACCCTGACCCATGACCACGTCTGTCAGGACACTTCCTGGTCCTGATCACAGGAGGAGTTTTAGTTTGATGAACATCCTGTCTCACCTCTGACTTCATCCTGTCTCTTCATCCTCCTCGTCTTTATTTACTTGACAACACACCTGAGCGACGCCGCGGTGGAGCAGTGTGATCAGTCCAGTTCCACCTCAGCCTCTTCTGGTACAGTGTGAGAACTGGAGGAATGGTGTCCTGACTGGTCTGCTGTTTGTCTTCCTCAGTGACGTCCGTCACACACAGGGACGGGTTGTTTGTTTACCAACAGGAGGTTGATCTGAGCAGCGAGCTCATGTCCCAAACTCAGCTCAGAAGAAAAGGCAAGAGATTCATGTTCCTCCTCAGACAGCCTTCACTCTAACAACCAGGAGGGGGCGCTGTCTTACAGCTTCCTGTCAGTCTGAATGCACTTTGGCTCTGATTCCACCCTGGTTCCTAATGTCAGTGTTCTTCCTGTCAGTTGTTGGTTTCCTGCTGCTTGTTTATTAACAGGTGTTCGGTGGATCTTCTCTGACCTTCTCTCCTTAAGGTTCTCATCCTTTGGTGAGTTTGTTAAATGTACCAGGTCAAACCCTAACGCCCCACGTTCTCCTCTGGAAACAGTTACCCAAGATGAGAGTAATCGTACGTGGGGCCGCAGCGCCCCCTGCAGACAAGAGGAACTCGATGATGTGAAGAAGGGAATCAAGAAGAAGGGGAGAACCTGGGGCCCCAGCTCAGTTCAGGGCAAAGAACGGCCCTCCACTGCTGAGAGGTAGGACCACCAGACCCAGAGAACATCCATGTTTCACACTCTCTGCTTCATCAAGTGTTTTCTCCAAATTCATATCATAAAATGATTTTCAGTGAATTCTGGTTGTGATGATCAGTCAGACTGTGGTCCTTATTCATCGTAACGTCTCATTGGTCTCTGTGGTCGTCAGGGTTCGTCCTCTGTCCGACGGCAGTAATCCCTGGTCCACCAGTCTGGTCAAGTCCCAGAAGTCGGTTCCTCTCTCGGCGCTGTTTGCTGAACAAGGTTAAGTATCTTCTCCTTCCTACTGCTTTTATTGTTACGTTGAATGTCAACCTCTAATTTCTTCTTCTTCTTCTTCTTCTTCTTCTTCTTCCTCTTCTTCTTCTTCCTCTTCTTCTTCCTCTTCCTCCATCTCCGTCTTTCAGCCGGTGCTGGGAAAGACGAGGCTTTTGTCCTGGAATGTCCTGACAATAGTTCCAAACCAAAGCAGCTCAAGTTCCCCAACCAGGTGTACATCGATCTACCTCTGTGGAGGGACGAGCCGCCGCCGCCGCCGCCACCGCAGAACCTCGCTGGTCACTGCGGAGAGCACAGTGTCGGGCCTGAGACCCCTGACGACCACTGCACCACCACCTCCACCTCGTCCACTTCCACCACTCCACAGCACACCCCCACCAACAGCCTCAAACGCACCGCGGCTCGACGGAAGACGGACTCGGCGCTGTACGGCTGCGGCGCCCTGCTGGCATCGGTGGTGCTCGGCTACGACATCCGTGAAGCTCTGAAGACCACGGCCCACGGAGAAGACGGCGAGTCTCCACGGGAGGAGAAGGAGAAGAAGAAGAAGGAGGGTCTGTTCCAGCGCGCCACCAGGTTCCGCCGCAGCACCTCGCCGCCGAGCGGCCGCTCGCGCAAGGAGGAGGTTTCCTCCACCCACATCTCCACGCAGCCTGTCAACCTCCTCTCCATGTCCTCTATCGTGGAATGCAACTCCACCAAGTGTCTCCTCCAGTCCGAGGCCGAGGCGTCAGAATCGAAACCGTCGAAATCCGATCAGGTGGCTGTCAATCATCTGAGCGAGGCGCCCAGACCCGGGACATCGGCGGAACCGACGGTGAACCGGACCCCGACCCAAAGGCAACAGGCGGACCAGAACAACCACAACTCGGTGCCACGACTGCGCAGAAAGAAGTACAACACGCACCACAACAGTGAGTGACACACAGTGGACAGAGATGGTAGTGCACCTGAAATACATGTGGGTCACCGGGGGACACCAGTCTGATCCACAGTGGTTCTCCAGGATCCCGGTCCAGTCCAGTCCAGTCCGTTTCATCTGCTCCTCCCACCTCCGTTTCCCTGTTCAAACATTTGTTCCAGTGAACTTGGTCAGATTTCTCCTCAGCTGAAGTTCAAGGCACAGCTGTGAGATTCTGATCCATGTCCTTTAAAGACCCTGCTGACGCTGAAGAGCCAGCAGAGGAGATAGATGGCGCTGTGGAGGTCAAACTGAAACATCATTGTCACCTCCTTTTTTATTTATTGATAAACTTGTTTGGTCCAGAGTTTATTTATCACATATTTCTATTTATATTCCAGCCCATTCACCTGTCTCCACCTTCAGGACTGAGATCAGGACTAATCCTTCTTCTGTGTCTCCGTGTTCTTCCAGCCAACGGTTCCTCCAACCTGCCTCCTCCAACCACACTGAAGAAGCAGGAGAGGGAGGTCACTCCAGACAAGTCCTCCATCAGAGAGACCGTCTCAAGACCTCGACCCGTGTCCTTCCGGGCTAAGCCTCACGCCTGGGCGTTGCTGCGAGGACGCAACAAGAGCTACTCTTTGGGCCACTACTCTGGAGAGAAGACAGCCCAGAACCTGAACATGGTCCTGTCCTCAGAGGTCGGCGTGGCCTGCTCCCTGTTGGACGTGGACACGGAGGGACAGAAGCGGGACTGCACCGTTCCGCTCTGTCGTATCCAGAGCTCGCCTGCGCGGCCTTCGCTCTTTGAGCTGGAGAAGGAGTTCCTCTCTTAGGAGCGGTGAGAAGGAACGTCCTGCTCTTCTGGATCTTCACTCACACTTCAGAAGGTAACAACCTGTGACAGGAATGCTTCGCTCCTTGGACGGTGAAGGCGTAGCCTGGAAGAACGTTTGTTCTTCTTGTCAGACTGGTGTCGAGGCTGAGCAGAAGACTGCAGGGAGTCTCTTCCTCCTCCATCTCCTCATCCTCTCCTCACTCCTTGTTTTTCCGTTGTGTTGGTTCAGCTGAGCAACAAAACAGCGCCCTCTTCTTTTTATTTATATATATATTTTTATAGGTAATTTAATGTGGAGACACCAGAACATCATTCCATGTCAGAGTTTTTACCTTTAGTGTTTTTTTTTAACGTGAGAGTTGTGTCGAAGTTTACCCTGAAAATGTTGAACTTTGGTCCAGATGTTCAGACCAATGTTACTGTGACGTCAGCCCTCATTTTTACTGCCGTCACATTTTTTACCTTTTTTTTTTTTTTTTTTTTTAAAGAAGTGCTAAGAAAAATAATCAGTCTAACTGACAGTGAAGACTCACAGTGGGTTGTCTGGAGAAGAACCAGAAGCAACACCAGGAAGGACTGGAGATAAAATGGACCATGAAAGGAGACATTGTTGGTGGACGTTGGTGTCCAAGCTTTGCCCTGGAGACGACAATGGATTTTTTGCACACTTTTCTGGGGTCGTGACTCTGACCCCGCCCACAAGGGCATTTTTTAAAATAAGTTCTTGAATATTTCTGTCTGTGGTTCCAACCCATGGTCTGGCGCTGCTCAATCGTTGCTCCTACGGTTCAGTACCAGTTTGTGACAGACTTCACTTGTTGACAAAGATCATTATTCCAAGTTCTTTTAGAGAAAATCTCTATGAAGCTGATGAAAAAAAAAAAAAAGAAACACTGCCTGGGAGACAGAACTGAGGGCAAAGAATACCGATGCCGTGTGTCCTGATGTCAGGAAAATATGGGATTAAACTGAACACATTGAAAATAAGACAGATTAACAGGGTCAGACCAGTAGAACCCCAGGCGGCTCCGCAGGTTCTGGAAAGCCCGGTGTGGGTTCTGGTCCTGAGATGTCAACCTCCAGCTCCACAGTGTTGACCATGGTCTTCATCTAAACTCAGTCCTAATCCTCGTGAAATGGAGTAGAAATTCTACTCCACCACTTCCTGTTCTCCACATGAATCTGGGTCAGAACCAGAACCAGGACAAAGCCCTCGCTGGTCCTTGCAGTCACTGCTGGGGAAAATGATCAGTTTCTCCATGTCTTTCTTCCCGTGGCGGTTGTGGGACAGAAGGTCTCGGCGTCAAACCTTTGTGTAAATAGAATCCTGACCGTGTGTGTGTTTGTCTTCATCACTGTGTCTCCTTCAGGTCCACTGTCTCTGATGCTTCACAGTGTCATGTTCTGTTTACCACTGGACTCATGATGATGATGATGCTGAAGAATCGTGGCACTAATGTGTGAACCCTTCTGGTAAAAACCAGGTCCAAGCTGTTTTTAAGATGTTACAAACCTACAGTTTCAGCTTCTGCAGCATGAAGTTGTGTGAAATCATGGTTCAGAGCTGCTCTGGGGTTGAGGGACCAAATTCAGGACTTTGACCAAAACCACTTCAAGAAGTAGCTGCTATTGTGAAGTCCTCCCTGAACTAAAAGTCCTCTGTGTCTCAAAGTCGGTCTTTTTACAGTAGATATGGATCAAACGGTGACACTGACCGTGTTTTGGTGAAGTCTTGGTTTTATTACAGTATTGTCCATATGATGCCTTACTGATCAAAAGTTTCTTCAACATTTAAAATAAAGGTTCAAACTGTCATTTGTTTTGTCTTCATGTGTCTTCTACTGAATTTCTCCATGCAGCAAAACATGAGGGGAACACCAACCAGGACGGATGAAAAATGGCCAAAGTGACAGTGAGGAGGAGGAATAATAAATGAAATTACAGAAAAAATAGGGTGAAACTACAGTGAAATCTCCAAAAATAAGTTTCTCAAAATTAACTAAAAATGCATTCATTTGTCTTAAAATACTTGAATATAGATGTGTATAAGAGACAGGGAGAGAAGACAGCCCAGAACCTGAACATGGTCCTGTCCTCAGAGGTCGGCGTGGCCTGCTCCCTGTTGGACGTGGACACGGAGGGACAGAAGCGGGACTGCACCGTTCCGCTCTGTCGTATCCAGAGCTCGCCTGCGCGGCCTTCGCTCTTTGAGCTGGAGAAGGAGTTCCTCTCTTAGGAGCGGTGAGAAGGAACGTCCTGCTCTTCTGGATCTTCACTCACACTTCAGAAGGTAACAACCTGTGACAGGAATGCTTCGCTCCTTGGACGGTGAAGGCGTAGCCTGGAAGAACGTTTGTTCTTCTTGTCAGACTGGTGTCGAGGCTGAGCAGAAGACTGCAGGGAGTCTCTTCC
>JAFBJS010001761.1:96534-109490 GCA_016785265.1 Paraplagusia blochii | reverse complement strand
ATCTATCTACCTACCTACCTACCTACCTACCTATCTACCTACCTACCTACCTACCTACCTACCTACCTATCTATCTATCTATCTATCTACCTACCTACCTACCTACCTACCTACCTATCTATCTATCTATCTATCTATCTATCTATCTATCTATCTATCTATCCATCCATCCATCCATCCATCCATCCATCCATCCATCCATCCATCCATCCATCCATCCATCCATCCATCCATCCGTCCCACCATGTTCTTTGTGTCCTCAACTCTAACTCCAACTACCTCCATGTCCTCCAACTACCTCCATGTCCTGCATGTTAGCGGTCCTTGTTATCCCGGACCCCGACCCGACTGATCCGATATGAACATCCTGTTGCTGTCTCGCATCTTTGATTTGTTTCGCATCGGATGCCCTTCCTGACTCCAACCCTCACCATGGATCCAAGGTTGGAACCGGCACTAAAAAACACAGGCTTGTGCCCTCTAGTGGCTGGTTGGTAAACATATCCTGAAATAACAGTTTTTGTGCCAAAATAAGCAACGCAATTCAGTTTTACGCTGTTGTTTCTTCCTTTGTCTTGGTATCTGATTCATCAAACACTATAATTTGATGCATTGCTCGGTAATTACTTTCACCAAAGAAATATTCCTCTGGTGTACGCTATAATAAAATGCACACTGGCAGAAAAATGCCACAGTGTTGCTGAAGGTATAAAACAAATGAGCAGTTTTCTGAGTACTGCAATGCTGGTATCAAGTGCTTCTTTGCGACTACACTTGCATGAATCAATCCGGATGGTTAATATGTGTCTGGCCCCGTTGACAATGCAGCCCAGTATTTCATTCACTGATTTATTTATTCATTTATTTTGGTCCAGCCCATCACATGGAGCAGCCACAAAATATGTCGACCGCAGCCACTGGAGTGGAGCAGCAGCCAGGAAGAGCCTCGCCGGCTGCCAATCCAGGCTGTCCATTCACACAGTGGCCGTTGTACACCTGCCATTCTGGCATATTCTGCATCACACTCTAATTCAATTTAACACTCAAATCCATTTCTGAGCCTGTCACACATTTTTGCAGCCCAGCGGCAGTTGCATTAGCAGAGCCCCGCAGGGTGACGGTAGACGTTGCACTGAGTCTGTGTATAAACGTGCATGTGTTTGTCTGTGGCTGGGAATAACACACAGACAACAACATGTCTACATATGTTCATACCGCAGGTGATAGAAATGGTGTGTTTTCTATTGTGAAACGATTGTTCGAGCGTCAGTTTCATTCGGAGAGAAGATTAAGGAAGAGTCGCCAACCAGCAGCTTTGGATTTAGAGGCCGACTTACAGAGGCATTAAGATTTGTGGTGATAAAACGACAACAACAACAACGACAAAAAAAAAGGCCATGTGAGTCCTGCTCCTCTTACTTAAAGCTGGAAAAAGAAGAGTTGATGACTGTAATCAGACTCGAGCCCGGTGGGATTTTCTGAAGCAACCGCAATTAGCTATTATACAAGTGCCGTTTTTCATCTGTGGACGTGGAAAAGGCAGGATTGCATTATATGGCAACGCAGTCCAACGTTGATGCGGAGCAAAGGCTGCAGGTGAATTTTATGAAGTCGCCAGGCGACGGCAGTAAAAGAGAAATACGGTTCGTCTGTCACTCAAAAGCCGTTCTGTCAGGACGTGGAAGAAGAAATCGATTTTTATCATTTTAATGAAATGCATTAACAACCATCAACGTTGGTCTTTACTTTCATGTCAACTACATGTGTTTAAAGGTAACGGTAAAAGCTCCCTGTAATAATAAAACGAGGAGTGAAATGTGCAGAGGAAATAAAACAAGCTTTACGTTAGACGATGTTCTCACTCACTCACGCTGTAGTGCGACTGTTGAGCTTCAATAACACTGGACTAACACAGACAACAATAGTTATATAATAGCTAACAATAGTTATTCCCTGTTGGTTGGTTGGTTGGCTAATCATCAGTTTCTATTTAAAGCAGGGGTCTCATATGCGGCCCGTGGGCCATTTGTGGCCCATGGAACGATATCTTGCGGTCCCCAGCTTGATGTGAAAGTATAATGTTAGCATGGCTCACAAAATGTATTGACGAGGTTATTGTATTGCAACAGAGACTTTGCTTCATTGCACTATTCACTTCCATCCAATGCATTATTGATCGGATTATAATATAATTGCAATTTAAACTTAACATGATAAGTCCTATAGTTCTCAAAATACAGAGCCCCCTTCAGGTTCAGCATTGTATTACACAGAACCCATAGGAAACTGATTTTTATTTTTTTAATTTTTGCGTATTAGGGCTTCTCGTAACACTGAAAGCTGACGCAGCCCTTCAGTTTAATGGTAGTGTGGGTGGTGGCCCTCAACCTGAGTTTGAGAACCCTGATTTACAGCCCTATGATGTTTTTTTTTTTTCATAGAAAAAAGCCACACCTATCATAATATCTCCAAAAAAATAAAATGTTAGGTCCCAACTGACCTAAGTGGGGAACATTCTCTGATGGTTCTGACGGCTTAACCACTTTCACTACTTTTGCACAGATTTTGTGTAAATATTGTGAAAAAAAAGTCTTGAAAGAAGCTGAAAAAAAATGAAAATTGTGTTCATTAAATAGAAAAGGTTAAGTATAAATATTTAAAGAAACACTAGTGTCCAGTGTTACTGGTGCAGGATGATGAATGTAACCACTGAAAATACTGTGACCAAATCATTTCACCCAATCTCTACGTCATATAATGTATTGTCATACAATTAACTGCAATTTTTTTCTCCAATGATTGGAACAGAATAAACATTTCCAGCCGTGACATTGTCTTCCCTCGGCTCAGAGATAATGTGTGCAGACAGACTGATCTCTGGAGATACCATAGGTCTGACATTATGAGATCTCTGATACAGAAGAAGGTGACAGGAGGTTGACAGGAAGCTGCAGGCTGAGGGGAACTCACTTGTCCCTGGTGGATTCTACGAAAATTGCCTCTCAAATTCACGTCCAAAGAGTAAATTATTTACAGCCAATGGAATCTATACAACACGTGTCTGTGAATATCAGTCTGTCTGATATGAATGATTAGACTATTCACACAGACATGACTCTCTAACACATACCCAGATTTTTTTTTTCTTTTTTTTTCCAATATCAGTCATGATTTCATTAATGTTATCATTCACATCACGAACTCTGCCAATCTGCAAATCCAGATCAGGGCATCGAGGCCACTTAATACACTGATGTCGAGGCACAAAGTGCCCATTAAGGCCCTTTTTTAATCCAGCCAACTGAACCAGTGGACTGACTGACTACAGTATGCACACGCACGCTGCCACTAATCCATATTTAGCCAACACGTCGGCAGGACGCTCTCCGGAATCGATAATTCTGATTGATCACTTTCCCCACTTGTACACAGAGCGCCTTCACTCTGAAAGAATGGCCACCTTCAAAGCTGTTAGAAATAGTCCGGTCTTACGTCCAGGCAGAACCGCAGCCCAAACCGCCCCGACATTCAGTTCAGAAGTGGGTTTTATTCCCATGAAAAAGGGCTGTGATGAACAGCCAATAATGGCTCTTTGAGCTGTGAATAATGCAGCTTATGAGACAGGACAAAGCTGACATGATGAGGTTTAGTGGTTTTTGCTGAAAGGTCTTGATAATGTAGACTGAGTGTGTGTGTGTGTGTGTGTGTGTGTGTGTGTGTGCATATGAACACCCTCCAAATCCAACTGCCTTTTCTTCAAAATGTCCATTCAGCCACATCTCTTTTGCAGGGTCTCCACAGGCCGTGGAGAGAAGGACACATTTCAATTGTCCTTTCACTTTTTCTTTACACTTTTTTCTTATCTGTCTTGATGTCCATCAGTGAAGACAATTGTCAAATGTGCACTGGAAAGCAAACAAGAAGACCCATCTGTTTTTTTTTTGTTTTTTTTTTTTTCTCCTTTACAGCTGTCAAAGCTATCAATCAATTGTAGCTCAAGGCTAAAGTGAGAATCCAACTGCCTTTTCTTCAAAATGTCCATTCAGCCACATCTCTTTTGCAGGGTCTCCACAGGCCGTGGAGAGAAGGACACATTTCAATTGTCCTTTCACTTTTTCTTTACACTTTTTTCTTATCTGTCTTGATGTCCATCAGTGAAGACAATTGTCAAATGTGCACTGGAAAGCAAACAAGAAGACCCATCTGTTTTTTTTTTTTTTTTTTTTTTTTCTCCTTTACAGCTGTCAAAGCTATCAATCAATTGTAGCTCAAGGCTAAAGTGAGGGGGGGGCTTTTCTGATGGATACATTTGCTATAAACCGCCCTTCCATGGTTTGGCTGCTTTGGGGACAAAAACACAGCAAGATTCTCTGTGCAAACTCAATGTTTGCATTGATTCCATGCAACTAGCAGAGCATGAAATGACAGTCACAGCCGTGTGGTGGTGATTGGGGGGTGGGAGGCAAAGGAAGGTGAGATTTCAGCACAGATGAGGAGCTACTCCTTCTTTATTTTATGGCGCTGTGGATTTTTATCGGTGCGAGTACTTTTGTAGGGTTTATCTTAAGAGCCTCAACTCCTCTGATGCAACCAAAACTGTAAAAAAAAAAAAAACTTGGGATATCAAGAGGTTCTATTCTCACTCTACGCTAATGACGCCTCAACCTCAAGTTGCTTGTAACACATAATTGCAATGAAAACAATGACTAGATCAGTGGTTCTTAACCCGGGTTCGGTAAGTCGGTCTCTGGATTTCGGTGGAGCCTTTGCCAAGGAGGTCAAGACACAGCGGAGGTAAAGACACCCCAACTCATCCTACTAAAGTAGGGTTCACTGAATGCGCATAAGAAACTGGTGGGGTTCTGTAGCTCCAAAAAGGTTAAGAACCACTGGACTAGCTACTCCGTTTTTATTTTATGGCGCTCTGCCTTTTTATTCTTGAGAGCCACAACCCCTGTGATGTAGGCAAAGCTCTAAAGATATTTCAATACTCACTCTACGGCAGTGGTTCTTAACCTGGGTTTGATTGAACCTTAGGGGTTCGGTGAGTCGGTCTCAGGGGTTCGGTGGAACCTCTGCCGCAAAGGTCGAGACACCGCGGAGGTCAAGACACACCCACTCACCCTAATAAAGTAGGGTTCGGTGAAAGCGAACATGAAACTGGTGGGGTTCGGTAGCTCCAACTCTATCGTTCAGTCTCCATTATTGTCCCACGTATCGGCCAACCACTGAAAAGCCTTCTAGAGATGAGATACGCCTTAAGAATCAGCAAACCCCTCGGTTGCTGTGGTACATCCAGTTCAAAAGAATAAAAATATTATAGCACCACATCCAACTACCTTGCGGACACTCGATAACTTCTTTTCCCTCCCTTTTCCCAAACTATTTCCCCACATCAGGTGCAAGTGGCGAGATAGAACGTGAGCTTGAGATCTCAACTGCCTTTCTGTCCTACTCCTGCAAGAACAAGGATTTGTTTGCAACAGTTGCAACATTCCTTCCTTGCAGCATTGCACTCTTAGCTGCCTTCCTATTCTTCTTGCCACAGACTTGCCCTCCCTGAAGTGCGGGAACAACATGCTCTCACACTAACCGACATGTGCCAGCAGCTAATATAAAATAAAGTAAGCAGAACCGAAGAAGCCTTTTGGATGAAAAGTGAAATATTTTCTCAAAAACTTCCTTTCCAGTTGCCTGATACGATTCCATAACCGTAACCATAACCATGGGTGACTGACCATCCGCATCAAGTACTTGGTCACCTGGTCAATGGGGCAACGGTCTTCAGGAATGACACCCAGATCACATTGCACCACACCATACCCTCCTGTGGGTGGTGACCCCACTGGAAGCTAACCGCCGTAACCTAGCCAAGGAGGTGAACCCCGGGATTTTACGCCAATGCAGCCAGGACAGCATCACATATTCAATGTCCTAACTAGATTTTTCATGTTATATACATTGATTAGTTATATACATATAGCTACATTTAATGTGTCACATCATTATCTTCTTTTCCTTGTCCCTTTTGTTCAGGAGTTGCAACAACGAGTCAACAATTTCCCATCTCCCCCTGTCCTCTGTATCTTCTACTCTGACTCCAACTACCTCCATGTCCTCCCTCACTGCATCCATCAATCTTCTCTTTGTCTCCTACCTGGTAGCTGTCTCCACTGTCCCTCCTCTGAACATGTCCAAACCACCTCAATCTGTCTTCTCTAGCTTTTTTTTCCAAACCTTCATGTCCCTCTAATCACCTCATTCCTGATCCTGTCCATCTTTACTTCCTGCCACATCATAAATATAATAAAGAAGCCGGAGAGCGTTTTTTTTTTTTTTTTTCCGACACACCATAAAGACATTCTAACTAATGCTGCGTCCATGTGAGTGCTATTAAACACAGACAAAAATAAGGAAGAAAATGGATTCGTAGATTTGTTGTGCAAAATGGAAAACCATCTCTGAGGATGGCTTCTACTCTGACTCCAACTACCTCCATGTCCTCCCTCACTGCATCCATCAATCTCCTCTTTGTCTCCTACCTGGTAGCTCCATCTCTAGGATCATTCCTCTACCAATCTATCCACTGTCCCTCCTCTGAACATGTCCAAACCACCTCAATCTGTCTTCTCTAGCTTTTTTTTTTCCAAACCTTCATGTCCCTCTAATCACCTCATTCCTGATCCTGTCCATCTTTACTTCCTGCCACATCATAAATATAATAAAGAAGCCGGAGAGAGTTTTTTTTTTTTTTTTTTTTTTCCGACACACCATAAAGACATTCTAACTAATGCTGCGTCCATGTGAGTGCTATTAAACACAGACAAAAATAAGGAAGAAAATGGATTCGTAGATTTGTTGTGCAAAATGGAAAACCATCTCTGAGGATGGCAGTGAAGATAGAGTGGCTGTGCTTTTATTGTCGTGTTTGTTGACGAATGGATTATAAAACAAGGATGGGAAATATCAATTTTCTTTGAAATCTTTCTGGTTTAAAATATACGTTTGACGGGAAACACAAAGATTAAAGCATACAGATGTACTCCACACTCATTCATTCTGCTGTTGGTTGCCATTATCATGTGCATAGTCAGCACTTTTCCGACTTATAGGGAAAATAAAAGACTTCACTTCGACACTGACAGCCCTGTCATCGTGCACTTTGTGTTTTATGGATTTGTCTTTGTTCTCTCAGGTTCTAACAGGTGGTTATTAGAAGCATTAGTTCAGACTGGGACGGGACCTCGTGAGACCCAAACAATAACAGGGTAAAATGTGATTAAATTGCATCTTCAACTAGAAATTCCTTAGTGTTTTTTCTGAAACTTGAAATCATTATTTTCTTTTATTACCCCCTCAACCGACCGAGGGGAACGTCTTCCTGCGACGCTGGTGAACACGCTCCCCCACTGCACCCTGGTCCTGCATAATTATGCAGATCATTTGGATCCATTTCTTCTGCATGGATTATTGAAATGTTATATTAAAGCTCGTGCAGATGGAGCGGTGACCTCAGTCCATGAAGTGAAAATCATTTTTAATGTCTACATTACTGTAGATGGAGCAACTAGTCTTTTCCTTTCAGCTTGTCCTTTTTTTCAGGTGTTGCCACGGGGAGTCAACAATTTCCATCAATCTCCATCTTCAACTCTGACTCCAACTACCTCCACGTCCTCCCTCACTGCATCCATCAATCTCCTCTTTGTGTCCTACCTGGTAGCTCCATCTCTAGGATCATTCTTCTACCACTGTCCCTCCTCTGAACATGTCCAAACCATCTCAATCTGTCTTCTCTAGCTTTTTCTCCAAACCTTCCTGCCTGTGTTGTCCATCCTTGATCCTGTCCATCCTTTGTCTATCCTAAAGACAATCTCAGCATCTTTAAGTCCTCCACGTCCAGAGTTGAAGATGCTGAGGTCCTCTTTAGGGGTGAATATATTGAAGATTATAATATTCAATATAGTGAATATTATATGTAATCTGGTTTAAAAATAGTACAGTTGTCAGGGGCTCATTGCCCCCTGGTGAGATGCCACAGATTTTACCCTCGTGTTTAATAGGACTGGGTTAAAATAATCGATGAATCGATTTTAATTGATTTTTTTGTTAATAGGACGATATCGATCGAAAAATCGATCTTTTTTTCCCTTCTTTCCCCAACAACTTTACGTGAACTCATGCACCACAGATGATTACGTATTTACGTGGTTACGTGCGAGTTAACACACTTGCACGTAAAACAAATGTAAAAACAACATGGCACTAAAATCTAAAACTAGAGTCTACCTTGTAATCTTGGGTCAAGTCATGGTAAATAAAAAATGCATGATGGATTAATATGACTGCCTTGAGTAAATTTGTGATGGAAATAAATGTAAAAAAATAAATTTTTATTAGCAAATGGATTAAGTTTCAATTTAAGCTTTGATTCTTCTGAGAATAACGTTGGTACCGAACTATAATTGATATGACAAAAACTGAATCGAAAACCGAAGCGAATCGTGAATTGAATCGAATCGAACCCTTGTGAATCGAATCGAATCAGTTTAGAACATTTGAATCAATACCCAGCCCTAGTGTTTAATGTCCATGGTGTTGAAGATCCTCAGGCTGCAGCCTCACAAACCAGTACTTTATAACAAACAATCAAGGGTGAGAGAGAACGGGGGAGAGAGAGGAAAGGGGGAAGATGTGGGGGTGAATGAGAGAGACGACAGTCAGCCACCCCATGGCCACAGTCAATACTTATCTTAGTAAACATTAATAGGCTTGGATCTGTTACATCCACACACCAACACTCCACAAGAAGACTATTGATCAAGTCCTTACCAAAGGCTGAAATACAGCATAAACAAGATAATGGACAACAATTGGAGAACGGGGCTGCATCCTGAAAGCAACAAACACAACTGTCATGTCGATGCAGCTGTCTGTGGTTTATTATCACGGAAAGAGGAAAATATATTTCACCAATATATGAAAAATATTTAGTCATTTTTTTTTTTTTTTTGGAAGGTTACCACAGAGAACCAAACTTTTCCATCTCCGCCTTTTTTCACTATCGTCTACTCTGACTCCAACCTCCACGTCCTCCCTCACTGCATCCATCAACCTCCTCCTTGTCTCCTGCCTGGTAGCTCCATCTCTAGGATCATTCTTCTACCAATGTACCCACTGTCCCTCCTCTGAATCCCTCATTTCAATCTGACTTTTTGAGATGTTTCCCTGTTTGAAATTCCCAGATATAACAGCCAATGAATCCAGACATGATTAAGGAAAACCCTGTGAACAGTCTTCCACTCCCCACAGTGAAGGAACCATAATGAAGCCCACGTTACCGCCTGAGGAAATCCAATTGCAAATGACTCTGATGTTGAACACGAGCCTACGCCTGGTGCCATCATACCTGGTGGAGAAGACTCCAACATGCAATCAAATGCAATCAGCTGTAAAAATCCAGCACAGCTATCTCACACTGGTTCACCATGGTGGAGTCTAATTAAAGCGACGACCCCTGATGTGTTTTTCTCCACCTCTGCTGAGAAGGATTGGTGGAGGGAAGCAAAAAGGGGTGAAGGGAAAAGACAAACAGACTTATTAGGCCAAAACAGGCCTATGGTGGTGCTTGATGGATGACAACAGAGATGAGAGCAGCGTTGTGGTGGTGCTGCTGGTGGTGATGGTGTTACAGTAGTGGTGGTAGCTCTCAGCGAGCGGGAGGGAAGTTCTCAACAAGGAGAACCATGCAGATTTTATAAAGCTGTCTTCTCAGGCCCGTATCTCCATTCTGCTAAGGCGCCTAATGTTTCCCTAATTCTCCACCCAAGCTTCTGTTGCCTCCAGAGCCTGAGCTGTAATTTGAGCCTTAAATCACAGGAAAAATTGCAGAAGAGTGAACACACAATGTGCTGCTGCTGCAACTGCTGCTGTGTCAGCCTCTGTGAAATGAAATTATTTCCAAAAGCAGGATTCTTCTGGACATTAGTCTGCCAAATCAAGATCCAGCCCGCTTTAGGTTTGGCCCCCGTTAGTCCCAGTACTGCACTTTTCCCCACCCAGGACCAGCTGACACCAGCATCAGTCTCTGAAAGTTCAATCAGTCATTCCAACTGCTTCCCGGTGACAGGCTGAGGAGAACAACACGGCCACAAATCAGAGGTTGAACGCCGCCGCCGCCTCCTCCTCCTCCTGCTGCTCCTTCTCCTCCGCCTTCTCCCACCCTACACATGATGCAGTGATGGAGCAGAGGAGATGTATAGCTGCGGGCTTTTAAAATGCAAAGGAGGAGAAGGATGTGTTTACATGATGACGGCGCTGCGTTTATCCATCAAACACAGATTGTGCAGAGAGGCAGCATCGCTGCACTGTTTGGATATGGCCCGTGACGCCGCGCTCCACTGAGCCTGGCGAGGGGAATGCCAATCTGACTGCCAGGTTTCAGCACCGGTGACAGAGGGCAACCATCATAATTGGTGCCACATCCTTCTCCAGCTCTGGCTCAGCTCGGGCTCATTCCTCGGACAGCAGGAAAAAAAAAAAAAAAAGAAGAAGAATAGAAGAGAATTGATTTCTGGGAAACCACCTAAAAACTGCAAAATTTGCAACTGATGGTAGAGATTGCACAGGAAAAAAAAAAAAAAAAAAAAAAAAAAAAAAAAAAAAAAAAAAAAAAAAAAAAAAAAATATATATATATATATATATATATATTGATGGAGTAAAAGGACAAATAAATCGTGATGTGTTCTCGACTGTTGTTAATCATTAAACTGGCATAAAAAATATGAAAAAATATATAAAATATATATAAGTAACATACATTGGGGACGCTGCTCAAGACCTTTGCGTAATGTATAGAAACCCATACGTCTGTGCACACAGATTATCAAGGCTAATTAACGTGAACAGGTAATCCTGTACGCTCATGTTATTATCGTGGTTGTGCCATTGTTATTACCAGATAACAGCTTGTAAACACAAATCACCCCATGGTGGGAAAAGGCAATTTTCCTCCATGTATCCACGTCCAGGCCGGTGATAATATATGGTCTGTGGGACTGGAGAGACCCTGTCTCTTATACACATCTAGATGTGTATAAGAGATTTGTTCTGTACAGTATGTGAAGATTCTCTTTCTTCCACGTCATGATCTCCATAAAGGGTTTGGTTGCCAGCACCTGGACGTCTTCATGGAGTTGAAAGACGTTTCATTTCTCAACTGAGGAACTTCATCAGTTTCTGGTTGATGTCAGAGGGAACTCTAGTACCATCATGTGCCGCATTCTTTTTGCATTTTCCATGATGAGGGTCAGTTTATGCTAATTTTATTCATGTACAAAGCGCGTCATCGTACGTTAAACTTCTTCTTCTTCTATGGTGGTTATTGGCGGTTGTGACTTCCACTACACCACCTGCCTCAGTCTTACCTTTTCTGCTTGAGCAGTTAGAAAAAAATGCATACATTAGCTGCATCTCTGCATAAGGGTTGAAATTGTGTGACAAAAGTTGCGGCTTATAGTCCAGAAATTACGGTAGTTCTACTCCTGTAGACCAGACAGGTGGTCTGAGAGAGGGGTGAAGGACATCTGGTTTAACAGCTCATCAATACCAGAGCAGCTTCTCTAGACGGGTGGGACAATGACTCCCATTCACATCTGGACATGTGACATGAAAACTGCACAGGAACATCAGGAGAAGTTTCTGTCCAAAAAGGTGAGGAGACCAAGACAACTCTTAACACCTTAGTCCAGTGGTGAAGACAGTGGTCCAGAGGAGGAGAACGACAAGAGTTCCCTCAGACATCAACCAGAAACTGATGAAGTTCCTCAGTGGAGGAATAAATCGTCTTTCAACTCCAAGAAGAAGACGTCCACCTGGGTTTGTTACAGCAGCTGAACTGTCAACAATCGCCACATTCCATTGGCTGTTGCCGGGGATGTTATGCAAATGAGCATTTTTTTTTAATCAACACAGTCTGATGTCATATTTTAAATCACTTCATCAACCAACCACCTTATAGGATTCCTGTCCCACTCGGTTGGTTAAGCTCAGGCCCCGCCCCCTTCTCGGAGCGACGTCACTTCTTCATTATAGGTCACGATTCATTTCGTATGCATACTTTACTCTAGTTGTTGTCTAATTACCAGATAATGGCGTAATTAAAGTCGGGCTTAACCAACACATGGAAACGCTGCTCAAGACCTTTGCGTAATGTATAGAAACCCATACGTCTGTGCACACAGATTATCAAGGCTAATTAACGTGAACAGGTAATCCTGTACGCTCATGTTATTATCGTGGTTGTGCCATTGTTATTACCAGATAACAGCTTGTAAACACAAATCACCCCATGGTGGGAAAAGGCAATTTTCCTCCATGTATCCACGTCCAGGCCTGTGATAATATATGGTCTGTGGGACTGGAGAGACCTGGATTCACCTTCTTTCACTGAGGGATGAAAAAACCCATCCATGTGTGATCACATGGTTTTGGCGACGGACGCGACGCTTGAGAAACGGCAGACGACTCGTCCCGTCATTTGTATATCTCCTAAGATCCTCCCACACCACCGGGGAGATTACGGGAAGGCTGCGGAAATATCAGAGGGTTTACTCTCCAATAGCAAACAGCGCCGAGCCGAGATGGATATCGCGCCAGGTGGCGGTGAGAAATATGCACATAAGGGCGGCGTGATCTAACGCTGGACTCCGGGCGGCTCCTGGCTTAGATTTGTCATGACTCGCTGGCAGCAGGCAGCATCTGAAAAAGTGAAGCATGGTGTGGACAGATGAACAGCCATATGAGGACGAGTGAAGCTGAGAAAAGACGGAGGTTCTTCTCGCTGGAGCGAGGAAGACGGTGACGAGTCTGACCGCGTTAATGTGTTCATAATTATAGATGGGAACCTAATGTCAGCCCGTCATTCATCACCAGATTCTGACATGACATTAGTTATTAT
>JAFBJS010001761.1:72576-92421 GCA_016785265.1 Paraplagusia blochii | reverse complement strand
GGTTGAAATGCAGGGCCCGCCCACTGTTTGATGCCCCACCATGACACACAGAGTATTTATATTTATTTATAACTGATCAACTGCAATTTGTTAAGGGCCAAAGATGGACCCGCAGGTCAGACTTTGGACAACGTTATTATCTCCACGTTAGATAGAACACGTTGGCCTTGAACGATGACGCAGAAACTGTGTAGCCTTTCCTCAGGCTGCGTCAGACACTTCACAGTCACGGTAAAGACCAAGTAATTGCTCCGTGTTTGAGTTTAGCCTAATGCGTACAAAAAAAAAAAAAAAAAAGTTGCCTCTGCTCCACTTTCCCAACGTTCAGTCCTTCACACAGACAGGAATCCTGCACGACTTCCCTGATACCCAGAAGACTGTACTCTGGAAAAATACCATCAAAGCAGAGGAAACGCAGCATGTTTCCACTTTGATGTTCTTGTTGTTGTTGATCCCTGAGAAAAAAAAAAAAAAAAAAAAAAAAAAAAAAATGACCAAACAAACAGTTTACGCCACAGTGTGGTGCTGACTTCAGGCACCGCCGTTGCGTTCACTAATCGAAATAATGGAGATGATATGATGGGTAATCTGAGGCTGTTCACGTGGAAGACAAGGAAGAGGAGGACGAGCAAATCATGTCAACATATAATCATAATTATTTATGATTAGATTACAACAGGCTGTGATTGAATATTGATCACTCAGGGCCCTGGTCAATTTAATAGGCTGAGAAATAAAAGTGATATTGTAGAAAAGAAAAATCACCAAAAAACTGATCCCAGATCCCATTTTTTGTCCAGTAATTTCCTTCAACGGTTTTAATGTTTTGGACTAATAAAAAAAAAAAAAAAACATACTAATTATAGATTATTATATTATTATTACTTGTAATGTTAATGTTTATTTATAAGTTGGTCGATTCCACTTTAAACCTGTTGTCAGGAACTAACAACTATCATCCAACTCAACAATTCTCCAACTCCTTTTGTCCCTTTTTCCAGGAGTTGCCTCAGCGAGACAGCAATTTGCGTCTCCCCCTGTCCTCTGTATCGTCAACTCTGACTCCAACTACCTCCATGTCCTCCCTCACTGCATCCATCCATCTCCTCTTTGTCTCCTACCTAGTAGCTCCATCTCTAGGATCTTTATTCTACCAATGTATCCACTGTCCCTCCTCTGAACATGTCCAGAGTCCAACATATTTTGATTGTAGAAGAAGCAGCCGATTATATAACATCTCAGTCACACAGACATCACAGGCCATCAGGAAAAAAAAAACAAATTAATTTCTTTCAAAACCATCGTAAGATAAATCCAAAACTCAATTAATGAGGGACAAACCAAATTATCGACGTCCAACTTACTGTAGTTAAGCTCCGTGAATTTCGCAGGTCTGGTCATTCTACCATGAGCCATTAAGGCCTGGCTGGTGGATGAGGAGGCGCTGTTGCGCAGGCTGCATGGCTAATGACTTGAGAATCTGACATTTGTTCATGTTTCTAGGTGTTTATGCAACGCTTCACTGGTTCTCGTCCATGTTCACACACTCAGAAACATGGTCCTTCAGGACGCAGAAGGGAAATAATCGCGGCGGTTGTGGGCGGGGGGTGTTGGAGGGTTGTGGTTCACTAGCGAGTGTGAGCAACAAGCTAGGTTTAAAATGTGGAGGAAGCAGGTCACGACCTTATCTTGCAGTCAGACACTAGAGGCCGACCATGGCTTACCATATATGACTCTGGACCTGTGCTCTTCTGTTACTCATGTCAATATTTACATACTGTATTTTCTATTTAAAAGAAGACAGATTGAGATGGTTTGGACATGTTCAGAGTTGGGACAGTGGACATATTGGTAGAAGAATTATCCTAGAGATGGAGCTACCAGGTAGGAGACAAAGAGGAGATTGATGGATGCAGTGAGGGAGGACATGGAGGTAGTTGGAGTTAGAGTAGGAGACAGGGGGAGATGGAAAGTGTTGACTCGCTGTGGACATCCCTGAAAAAGGGACAAGGTGAAAGAAGGAGAAGAATAATTCTCTATTTATGATTCTGCATCTCAGCTTGAAATATAGAGTTTTCAACCTCGACCCGATAACGATGGGTCTGGACTTCCAGACTTCACCATGAACCACATAAGTCCCCGAAGGACATGGAAACCAAAGCTAGAGTTGACACAAACACTCTTCACCAAACCCAACACCTGGATCATCTCAGAAGCAAACTAGCAGTTGATGGATTCGAACCTGAAGTCCGCTTCCTTAACCACTAGGCCACCAGTGCCGAGCCCAGTTTCCGCCACGTTCACACCATCGTTCTACGTAGGTCACGAAGGACGAAGACATCCCAGCAGAACGGTTCCAACCAGGTACTACCAAGATGTACCCCATCTTTAAGGTCCAAATGAGTGCATATCTCACTGTGATTGTCTTTGTGTGTCTCCTGGATGAGAACTGGGTCACCATACGTCTTAATATTTCAGGTCCCCGAGGCCCCAAAAGGTCCATCTAGTATTCATTATGGGTGATTTTGGAGGAAACTATCCCTGATTTCCAGATGATGAACCTTTTCCCATTAAGGTCCATCCATCAGGCTCGTTTTACCTTGTGCACAAAAATAACTTATTATTGAAAAAGCAGTTGGCCGTGAAAAATGACAGAGGAGAGCGACGAGACACCCGCGGAACCGACAGGTGCCGGCAATCGGCGAATGCTGACAGTCTCTTCATATCCCTGTAATGAAAATGTATTACAGCAGGGGTCCAACCTAATAGACGTGATCCAATAAACCCCGGTGGAATAAACCGTAATAGCATCCAAAACACCATCATCACATCACATCATTAGGGGCGTGTTGAAGGAAAAGAGCGATGATGAATGTGGCGTTTGTTAACTGCTCACAGATACGGCAGAAACGCCATCTGGGCAATCAACAGTCACCGTGACCTCCTCACACACACACACACACACACAGCCAGCGATTATCTCCCTGTACACATCTATACTGGTGCTTCTATCCTTATGAGGATCTTTGACTGAGAACATTACCTCAGCTTAGCGCTCATCTGTCATATTTGTTTTATTACTGCGACTCAGTTAGAATCACGGCCTCAGGAACGGCACAGATCTGAATCTAAAATTGCACCAGTCAACGCCACTTCAGTCATTTTTTTTTTTTCCCTCTATGCAGCAATCGATTCCTGCAAAGATACCTTTTTTTTCCTGCAAATGGAACAAAGAATGAATGCCCAAGGACATTCCAAAAAGGACATTTGGGGACAAGTCTGCTTCAATATGAGCTGTGTGCACATATTTCCTTTGGACAATAGAAGACATGACTCCTAAACCAGTGCCAAACTCACATTCAAAGAGTTTTTGCCCAGAACATAGTTAAGGCCTAAAGAAATCTTTTTTTTTTTTTTATGTAAGCTGAAAAGATGATTCAAGGATGGGAAACTATAAAAAAAGAAATAAAATGTTAAAAAAATTAGAAAAAAAAAAAAGTAAAGTATAAAGCAGCTTGTCCCTTTTTCAGGGGTTGCCACAGCTGGTCAACAATTTTCATCTCCCCCTGTCCTCTGTATCTTCTACTCTGACTCCAACCACCTCCATGTCCTCCCTTACTGTATCCATGGACCTCCTCCATCTCTAGGATCATTCTTCTCCCAATGTATCCACTGTCCCTCCTCTGAACATGTCCAAACCATCTCAATCTGTCTTCTCTAGCTTTTTCTCCAAACCTTCCTGTCTGTGTTGTCCCTCTAATCGAGTCCATCCTTGTCTCTCCTAAAGAGAACCTCAGCATCTTTAACTCCTCCACCTCCAGCTCTGTCTCCTGTCTTCTACCTATTCCTCGTGTCTCCAATCCATCCATCGTGGTTGGTCTCACCACCGTCCTGTAAACCTTTCCCTTCACCTTAGCTTCAAAGACATGAAGCTCTATGCAATTAGAACCAAGAAAACATCTTGGATGAGACGTGAAACATCTTCTTGATGAAGTTTTTTTTTTTAGATTAAATGACTTGGGAGACAAGTTCTTCTTCTAAACTAAAAGACCTGAGTGGCTGATTTCAGTGCATCAGTGATGGATGTGGTTCATAAATTATCTTCTCCACCAGTGGGCGCCGTCTTAACTACCCGATAAAACAGTAGCAGCAGGAGGAGCTAATGTGGAATGAAAGGTAAATACAAACGCAGGGAAATGAAATTGGGAGTTTTCTCAGGGAATGTGGTTTGGTGAATAACCAGGTGGGGTTGATTGGATCACCAGGTCTGTGCTGCGGCTGAGATTGATCACTTCTCCACAGACGCCACCGCTGCCAGCCATCAGCCATTGTTTAAATCAGTCACCAGACTGAATGGGTTTGTGCTGAGGCGGAGCAGAAGAAAGGAACCATCTGAACAGACTCATCTTTGAGGTCCATCAAACCAGTTCAAGGGAAGTTTGTGATGTTTCTTCAACAGAGGTCATGTGATTCAACTGGCCCAATTATTACACATCTGATATGGCCCAAGCTTCTTTCTCATTTCCTACATGTTAAATAGATTTACAATAAATATTATTATAATATGATGAGTCTGCAGTGGTGGCTTAGTGGTTAAAGAAGCGGTTTTGGGTCAGCAGGGTTGAGGTTCGAATCCACCAGCTGCCAGGTTGCTACTGAGGTGATCTGATCATAGCACCGTCCAAAGCCACAGAATCTTTTGTGGGCTCACCACCTACAGGAAGGCTCACAATATGGTGCAATCTGATTTGGGTGGTGCCAGCTGCCCCTGCATCCCGACAACAGAGGAGCAGAAGAAGATGAATTAATGAATTATAATTTTGAGGAACAAAGTGACAGGATTGGTATCTTGTCAAAAAGAACGGCTTTTATCTTTTATTCTTGCCAGATTTCTGCATCCAACCTAACATTCTTCTCCACAACTGCCACCCAAATCACACTGCACCATAGTGTTGGATGCAATGTCCAGAGCACCACAATGGCAACCTGGCAGCTGGTGGATTAGAACCTGAAGCCACTAATCTTGTATTTGAGAGACTTTACATTTTTGGGAGGTATTTTATGCCTTTTGAATTATTTACTAGTGTGAATTGATCTCAAAGCAGAATGTTTTATTAAGTCCCTGTATTATTTTCTTTGTATAATTCGTACTTTTAACATTTTATAGTAACTTTTAGTGGCTTTTAGCGTTAAGTAGATTTCCTGATTTTATAATACTTTTTTGTTTAATTTGAGTTTCTAAATGTAACTTCATTATTCATTTTAAATCTTAAAAAATATAATAATAATTTCTGCCGCACATGAACGTGATAAAATAAAATGCGCGATTATGCCACTTCATTATCGTCTTAGGTTTAACAGAATCAGCAGTCGATGCTGAGATTCTGTTACATTGTGGAGTGTTAGCCTTCAAGAAAACACCAGAGAGTTCTGCTCTGCCATAATTTAACATTAGGTTTATTCAGTTTTCTTTCTTCTGGAATATAAAAAAATAATTTCCCAACAAGGATGAACTGAATAAACATCACTCTTTATACAAATTGCTACAATGGCAATTTAAGCTTGCTTGTGCCCTTCTTCTGAATAATGTTTTTTTTTTTTTTTTTCCTCCCTGAACAAGTATGCTAAAACACGAAAAGAAAATTGCAAATTCATCGGCTGCTTGTTAGAAATGGCATGAGGGAGTGAAACAGAACAGAAGAGAAGACGGGGGGAAAAAAGAGCAGTTGTCACCTTTTCAGAGAGAGGCCTGAAAGATCTATTGTGTGCGTTCACGGTGTGGCTGGTTTTTCATTTTATATGTAAATTCTGCAAATCATTTCAAGTGGAAATCTGAGGGAGAAGAAAAAAAAAAAGCTGCGCTATCTCATTCTGGAAGCTGCAATAACCTGACAATGGTTTCATAGCAGGGTGTGCCAGACTGCAGTGTTTTACACATGTTGGAGAAAAGGTGTTTCATTACAATATCAAAAAAAAAAAAAAGGTCAGCGGCAGCACATGATCGAAGCATCAGTGACTGAGCTTCAGGAGTCTGGCGTCTTTCTTTTATTCTTATCTGGTCTAAACCTCCAGCCAACAGCAAATACAATGATGTTGGAAATTAGAGATGGTGGCGTCTCCAAAGAGTGGTGCCACCGATTTGTGAATACAAGCAAAAAAAAGAGAGAAAAACAGAATATTTTTGGCACCTGAGAAGGGCTTCAGCTTCCCTCCAGTAGCAGAGAACAAAACTTCATCATTACACTGGGCATCGGCTGTAAGTGTGATGATGATGACGGTGATGGTGATTTGTCAGCCAAGACATCTGCATGTTATCTCCATGAGTGCAGGGAAACAAAGCGCAGGACGGTGGTGAAACACAGAGACCATCAGCTCGGTTATTTGTTCCAAAGAGCTCAATTCTTTGTGAGCGAGCGTCGAAGCGGCGAAACATTATCTTTCAGCGACACGATCTTTAAATGTGTGTGGAGGTAGAGAGAGGTCATCACTGTTTGCTTTGTGAGCGTTGACAGATAGAGGGAGACAAGGATGAGATGGTTTCCCAGATTAAAAGAGAAAAAAAAAAGATAACTGAGCTGCGGCAGCACACAATGGACGTCATTGTTTCCCCCGACCTTTGGTCATAATCCAGCCGTGCTGGTCCGAACCCTGGAGATCTGGACTCTGTGTTCGGAACAAAAACCACAACGGGATTTTAGTTTGACAAGTTCTAAGTATCGGATAACGTGGGCGGAGCCAAACAGTGGAGATACAGCGATTACAAGAATTACTGTCCGTCAAAAATAGGTGGCGCTATTACACAAGATAAAATACAGTGTGGCCCAACCTGTGGGCTATCGATTCAATAAAAATGTACGATTTGCGAGCAGGGAATATTTCTACCAATGTAACCGAGCTACAAGGAAGGATGGAGTAAAGAGTGCTCATCAGAACAATTCAGTCTGTAGGTGGCACTGTTTCTACTAGAACTCAAAAACTGCTGATGATATACGCGGCAACAACGATTCACACGTATTTTTTTTTTTTCACATTTTATATTCACATGAATGCAGGGCAAACAGCCACTGCTAACGCTCCAGACAGAACGAACGAGCGCTTTCAGAGGAGGAGACCCATATCTCTTATAAAGTGCAGGTTCTCATAGGACACCAAGGCTGAGTTCACCTTAGGTATGATAACAAATAGTAAAATATAATCCGTCCACTCACTCTAGACACACTGTTGTGCTAATGTATTACATAATATAATATATATTTCCAATTAATTGATTTTTAGTGCTTCAACCAAACATCTGTGTGTTTCAGATCTCCATAAATGTTCTCAAAAGTCTTGAGTCTTGCCTTGGTAAACTTCACAGCTTTTTTTAGCCAGTTGGGGGCGCTGATACAGTTGGATAAGTGTAACCATATGGTGTCTGGTACAGTTTCAATGCCAGATAACGCACTGTAATGATGTCGGTGTTGTGGATTAACGATGCTAATCTGACACATGATAGTCACTGCTGTTGTGTGAGATGTATGGAATAACGCGGGATATTTAAGGGATTTAGCAGCTCAAGGATGAGGCAGAAACTGGACCACAACAAATGAAGGGAAACGTATCGTACATATTGTATGTCGATGGAGCCGTGATTGATTCCGCGTCTGAGAAAAACCTGTCGGTGCTTCCAACACGCTTTTGAGATTATTGATTCACCCCGGGCTACCACACACACACACGACACTACACACGACTATACAATACACACATTTAACACACAACAACAATGCAGAGAAAGTCATTATCAACTTGTTAGACTCAAACTCTGTGGCTTTCAACACCACAAAGTTACTAAAAGTAAAAAAAAAAAATAAAAAATAGAAAAAAAAAATCGCGAGAACCTCAAAATCAACAAGTTTCATCACAACAAGTTGTGTGTTAATATTTCCTTCATTGGCAGAGAAAAGTAAATGCTGTTGCCTCATGATGCATCAGTGGATTCATCCACAGGAGACTCGGCTCTGCACCGGTGCACGGCATCATGAACATTGTGGAAAAAGAGAGTAAGTCAAAAAAAAAAAAAAAAAAAAAAAAAAAAAAAAAAAAAAAAAAAAAAAACATTTTCTCTCTTCTAACCATCAACCCATGACCTCCACTCAGGAGGCTTTCAAATCAAGATGAACACAAAGAGGCGGAAGATTCACGGGGAGAAGGGAGAGCGGGGTAACGGCTGCTGTCAGGTTTATTAATAGAAATGAAATACGATGCTTAAAGCTGCGAAAAGTCAACAAGATCAAGCTAGTTTATTGCAATCACTGTCAATTAGCTCACCAGTGGGAGACAAATTGAGAAAAATAAGCCACTTACTAAGTCAACTATAAATTGAGAGCAAGAAAAAAAAAAAAAAAAGTTTTAACAAGTTTAGAGCTGGCTAATTGTTTACAAGCCTTAGATTAAAACTTACATTCAGATATAGAAGGTGGTTGATTGTTCATTATAATTGGAATTACTGAATTTAATAGTGTAAGACAGTTCTTTAATAGAACAAATCTAAATTCTTAAGAGCCATAAAATGTCTATGAAGAAAGAAAAAAAAAAAAAGGAAATATAGAGACAAAAATACTTGTGAACCAATGAGTTTCGAAGAAATTAAAGACAATTAAACTGAAACATGTTAACTTTAAAATTTCTGCACTTATCTGGTTCTCACACGTTTCTGAACGTGTCCTACAGAAATATGCATTACCTTGTGTCCCCACCAGAGGAGCAGTAATGATAAATAAAGGGAAACACGTTTAACTCCATCATATATTGTCCGTTCATTCTATGACCAGTCACATAAACTTGTCTTAAAACTCTGCTCACTTTCTGTTCATCTGGTTTGGGAATCATGCATAAAAAAAAAAAAAAAAAAAATGTTTTATTTATTACTGCTTTTTTACTGTTTTTAATTTTTATTCTCCTTCTTATCATTGATAATCTCATTGCTTCCAGTGGGCTCGCCACCTGCTGGACAGGAGGTGTAGTACAATCTCATTTTGGTAGCAGTCGAAAAGACTGCTGCCCTGGGACCAGGTAAAAAAATATATTATTATTATTATTATTATTATTATTATTATTATTATTATTGGTTCCAGTTAACTGTTTTTAAGACTTTTAAGACTTGCTGAACGTGGAGATATTTGTTTCATTTTAGGAGGTAATTCTTTACTAACTTCTGTGAACTGGTTTTAACCCAAAGAACTGTGCAACACAGATAGTGAAAACCCAATTGAAAGAAACATTGTTACTTATATTTGATGCTGGCAAATGCACACATACGGATACAGTTTGTAGAAAATGCAGTCCGTACAACTAACTATATCAGGATAGAGCAATAGTCAGAGAAAAGAGTGGATGAAGCAGCAAATTTGATTGGCTATTGCCGATAACATCACAATACTTACATTACGCTGGGTTAAAATAAATGAACGCCATGAAAGAAAAAAAAAAAAAAGGAATTTACCTAAATATCATCCTTGACTTTTTGTGCGACAGAGGAAGAGAAATAGCTCAGTCCAACTGCTTCCCCATTTGCAATAAGAACCCGACCCACTCTGCTAATGACCAGCTCTTAATCACTCCCACTGAGACTTAATCAATTAGAAACCATCCTGTTTGAAGCCGACCCTCACGTTGTACCTGAGCGTGGTTCAAGTCTTTACTGGGGGAGATTGTTGGACGAGGTCAAACTGGAGTAAAAGGGCTAAACGAAGGGACAAAAATGAATCACAGCAGGTGACATGAGGATGGATGGCCACAGTCTGGGAAACGGGACAAGGACACAGGCTTGGCCCAGTTCTGCCAGATGACTCCCAGTTAGGGTTTATGGACTTTTAAAGGGAAAGTTATTACCTGACTATTATCTGCTCACTGGTATTTCTGAATAGAATCTATTGCTTTAAAAACTCAGTGAGCGCAGCTGAAGGTCAGTGGGTGAGAAACCACTTTGACAGGATCTTTTTTTTTCTTTTTTGCTTATCTTGGTGTGTAGAGCAGTGGACCACTGGGCCGCGGACCAGTATCGGTCCACGGGTGAATTGGTGCTGGGCCGCAGAAAAATAATGTTTTCATCTGGCTATTACTTCCACTTGATCCATACCCATATCAGAACTGACCAATAGAATGGCTAGGATTCCATCATCAATAATGCAACTGTATTTGATTAGGAAATATTTTCTCAGTGAAGACAACAATAAACTCGAAATGACGCAGAGTCACTACAAGATTCTTACTTTTTATACTGGTCTGGTAGCAAAAAATTATAGGATGGGTGCACTTAAGAAATCCTTAATTTGGGTAGGAAGATTTTATAGGTAGGGGAATGTTACATATTTCATTTAAATATATAGGAAATAATAAATATTAATAAAATAATAATAATAATAATAATAATAATAAAATATTTCACCAAAATTTTAATTTTAATAAGGGGTATTTATCTGCCACAACTTAATGACCGATCCGAGAAAATACTACCAGACATATAACCGGTCCATGGCGCCAAAAAAAGGTTGGGGAACCACAACCCCCCAATCACATGATGCTGGCCGACAGTCTATTAAAAAGAATCCGCAATCAAGTTGATATTCTGTTTCACTGATGATGTGAAATTTTCTGTTAATTGTGACGTGAAACGAGACAAACATTCCACCTAATCAGTCATTAAGAACCTCCGTTCCTGATTAGGAACAATTTTAGGTCTGTTTTTTTTAAAGGTCAGAGTGGCTGATTTTCCTTTGTGTTTTTTTTCCTGATCTGTAAAAAAAAAACAAATAATGACACTAAACTGCTCAGATATCTTTGTTTTTCAGCTGACTCTATCTACACATACAGGCACTGAGTAATTTCCCTAAATTTACTGTTGGAAACAACTGTAGTGACACCATGGTGGCAGTAATTCCTGAACTAGGAATAAAGCCACGGACAAACGAGATAATCCACTCGTAAACATTCTTCCAGTGTCGCAGGACGGTGGAAAATTCACACCTTTAAACCAAGAAGGATTGGATTAAAACTCACTTTTAATTCTCTTCAGCCTTGATGTGTTTATATTTAGCTCCTCGATTTTGACTTTGTTATATTGACAGTGTAATATAACTATCTGATCTTTTGCTTTTCTGGGAAATCACAATATATTTTTGAGGGATTTCATTCTTATACAGTCCTGAGCAAACTAAGGCCCGGGGGTCGGTCGTGGCCCCATTTGGATATTAAATCCAGTCCGTCAAAGTTGTCAAAATTGTACCGGTAATTATGTTGTAATGTTTTGGTTGGGCAGGATGGAAGAACTGGAGAGTCAGCTAAGAGACAGTTGTGAGACCAGAAATGACTTCTAGGCAGAGGACAGGAGACAGAGATGGGAGTGGAGGAGTTAGAGATGCTGAGATTCCCTTTAGGAGAGACAAGGATGGACAGGATCAGGAATGAAGTGAATAGAGGGACAACACAGACAGGAAGGTTTGGAGAAAAAGCTAGAGAAGACAGAATGAGATGGTTTGGACATGTTCAGAGGAGGGACAGTGGCTACACATTGGTAGAAGAATGATCCTAGAGATGGAGCTACCAGTTAGGAGACAAAGAGGAGATTGATGGATGCAGTGGGGGAGGACATGGATGTAGTTGGAGTTGAGGATACAGAGGACAGGGGGTGAGGGGAAATTGTTGACTTGCTTTCCCTGAAAAAGGGACGTTTTTCCCAAATTTTGCCATTAGATAGTCTGGAAGTCTAGATCTTTTGCTGGTAACTACATGGTATCTTTTTCCATACAGTAACATATGGGTTAGATGTCTTCCCTGAGACAAATGTATAAATTACCTTACTTTTCCTTAGGAGATAATAATTTATTTCATCTGCGACCAAAGGTACAAAGAAACCAGACGGACCGCAATCTTACTAGTACGCATAATTTCAAAGGCACCAAATCAATCGAAAGCAACTCCTTGAGCGGCCTTTGTATTAACGGACTCTCGGTGAAAAACTGCAGAGGAGTTTGGTTCTGCAGGAGAGGACAAGAGGGATGGAAACTAATGATGAAAAAAGGAGAAGTAGAGAAAGGAGGAGGAGGAGGTAAAGTCGGGTGACAAGGGGGTGGATGACGGAGAGAGAGGTGGATGAAAGGAACGACGGACGGATAGATGAATAGATGGGGGTGGAGGTGGCTGGAGGGAGGTATGCTACATATTGGCATCGATCGGCAGGAGGGCCCATCAAAGACGGAGTGACATTTATGGCACCGCTCACTGAGCCGACCAGCAGCAGGCGCTGAAAGCAGTGACTGTGTCTGCTGTGTTGGGGATAAATGTCGTATTTGACTACTGTGGAGCCACCGACAACTTTCCTCCGGGGGCTCCACAGGTGAGGGGCCCAGGGCCTTATTAGACACTGAAGGCAATGGAAGAGGCCGTGTAGGAGACAGCGTTAAACATGGATTTAAATGAAATGGTCTGTTTACGACCCCCCGCCCCTCCCCTCTAAGACAGGGGATAAGTACCTATTAATAACAGTCAGTGTTTCTGGACCAGGAGGACAGTGAAGCAGCAGCTGCAGGTCAACACCAGACGTTAAAACGTCTTCTCCTTTGTTTATGAGGAGCAACAATGCATGGATTTTCTTTTGGTGATTTTACGCTAACGACTAATTATTCACCTGAAACTGCAAACGCTGTTTTCTCTTGGTAACGGCTGTTGTTAAGGCTAGAGGTCGGCCCATGAGGAAGGAAGACAAGCAAAGTTTTTAACCAGGGGTCTCAAACACGGGGCCCGTGGGCCATTTGCAGCCCGTGGAATGGAATTGTGAGGCCCCCACCTTGATGTGAAAGTTGAATTTAAAAATAATATTTTATAGATTTGTTCTCCACATTGTATGGTAAATCCTATAGTTATACAGGATCCAAGTCCGGTTCCTTTACCACTAGGCCACCACTATCCCTCCAACATTTTGGGAATTATATAAGGAATCACTCTACAACCCTATGTTTAATGTATGCTTAATGTTTTTTTTTTTTACCGTTACTGTTTTGGACAAATCACAAAAATATATAATTGATTCTTCCTATTCAATCCGGCACCGGTCAACTTGACCTTTTTTAGTATTTTACAAGCTGCAAATGTCTTTTGTTTGCTGTAGTGACATTGACTGTCTTCAACTGGGCTTGGCAGTCAGTAGTACCGGTATTATTGAATATAGTGTATAGTATTGGCAGTATTGGACAGATGTCCACTCTGCGCAAATGTGCACTATGCATAAATATATTCATCCTTTGTTGTTATTGCGATAGTTTAATGTTATTTTTGTTGTCATTGTAACTCTTTGATGTTAAATATATCAGCAGGATTTTTTTTTTCTTGTTTTTTGTAACTCTAATTGATTTATTGCCTGTTTTTTTTTTTTTTTTTTTTTTTTTGCCTGTTTTTTTTTTTTTTTTTTTTTGCCCAGGACTGTCATTCTCCTGGTTAAAGAATGTGAAGCTGTCAGAGTTTATTTACATTTTCAGACAGTCTGTCACCAGGTAGACTGTTATTATTACACTAATGACCAAAAGGCAGTTGCGATTTTACACACCAAGTAAAACGCATAATCCACATGCGGCCTAGCATGTCAGTTTCCCTGACTGCCATGTGACTTCCTGGGGTTCTGGACCAAAGCCGGTGTGTAATAACCCCTGCCAACGAATGGTCGTGTTGCTGTCAGAGTTTCGAGACAGAAGTGCTAAAAGCCCGACCCACGTGTCGGCCTTTTACCTCACATGCCACGATCTAACATGGAGAACCAGACAATGAGGTCATGCATTTTCTAAAGACGTCTCAGCCTTGATCTTTTCTCAAAAACACAACACCAACAAAATATGACATAGTGCTGGCTATAAACCAGATAAATCAGAACCTAGAACATGTAGAGCAGTGTCCCCCAACACTTTTTTTGCGAGGAAGATTGGTTAAATATCTGGTTATTTGCTTTAAAGGACTAGTCTTTAAGGTGTAGTGGATGACCATAATAAGGCACACCGTACGAAAAGGTGCAGTCTCAGTTTTGTGCCACACACATAAGGCGCACCTGATCATAGGGGGCGGGTTTTATATACAAGCCACGCCCACACACCCCAATAAAGTCGTCATGGTGTCCTCTAGTACATCCGTCTTACAACAACAACAACACACACAAGCATACAAGTGGGCATATTTAAAAATAGAGCAGGAGCAAAACAACGTCTTCACTTCCCTCTCTAACGTTCTCATGTCCTCTAGTGCGTCCACCTTACTTTGCTTTGACTTTTATGCGCACCTTATAGCCATACAAAATAGAGTATAATAGCCAATATGTATCAACTATGTTGCAACTTCATCAGCAAACAATGATAATCACTTAATGTCATTTGTCTTTTAATGTAAAACTCTTCAACCCCAGGTGATAAAGGTCTCATTAAAGAGCCACCTAAAAGTGGACGTCCTCAATCAGACAGAGATGGGGACTCTGTGATAGACAGCACAAGAAGACCACCAGTTGTCTTTTGGGCTTCAAATAATAAATAAAACAACAATAGTGCAAGTTAAGCATAATCTCTCTGAGGCACGGTACCAACTGACCCGGTCCTTGGCCCGGTGGTTGGGGACAACTGGTGTAAAAGTACAGGTTGTGCTGTATATATAGTCAGAGAAGTTTAGATTGGGCTATTTTGTGGCTTTGTATCTATTTTTGGGGAATTGGGAAAACTAAAAAATCAGTAGTTGTCGCCTGGTTGCAGGTGCGACTTTCTTAAAAATGAAGAACTCAGTGAATTTTAAAAAGTGACAAAACACCCTCTTTGCAGTTTTCATTTTCCTCACATATTATCACAAAAAGGGCTCCGGCATCAATTTTTAATTTGATGCCTCCGCTGCCTCCACAGCAGACACCAGACAAACAATATTTGTGCATTACTGTCAGTAAATTTGTGATAGAGGGGATGCAGTCTTATCCATAAACAATATTCTCTGGCAGCTTCTGCAGATCTTATCCAGGGGAAAGGAAATGACAAAGTAGAACGTCTTAATGTGCAGAAGCAACCAAAACGGAACATTTCTGTGCCGATCAGTCATTTCAAAGAAATTCCCAAAAAAAAAAAAAAAAGGAAATAAAGTAATAATAATAGAAATACAGCATCTCTGTGTCTTTGTTGTTGGGGAAAACAACTTGTCTTTACAGGCATTGTTCACACTGTTACTGTGATTACAAGAGTTCTGTTGATACTTTTTCAATTTCCAGACAGATAATTTGCGACAAACACAACATATAATGAGAACAAAGAGGTTTTTTTTTTTCTTCTTTTGTTTGTTTGTTTGTTTTCTAAGTAGCAGACAGGCAGTTACCTGCTTTCAAAAGACGATTTTGTTTCTGAATCTATTTTGAAGTTAAAAGTTTCCTTCAACAATAACACTTGATGGACTAAATCATTTCAAGTGCCTTTTTTTACCGTTGTATTATCGGATCCTGTTTCCCACATCAGAAATAGGCCACAATATGGAGTTAACATACGATACCTTGTTGGCCACAAGTGAGATAATACCGCTTGAGTTAAAGCGATATATATATATAGTTTTTTATAATTCTATTTATTCAGATATTGATTTTTGGGGTATTTTTTTTTTCCTTTGGCTGATTGGTCAGGAATGTTTTTTTCTTTTTTTGTCAATTATAATGAACATAAATGACATTTCTGTGCAAGATGGCTAAGGTCATGAGTGTAGGCTAGGCTATAAGGGAAACTCTCTTATTGTTTCATCTCCCTCTGAAGTCTTTGAACTATGCAATCTTTTTGAGTTCCTAAAAAAAGATGAATGAGTTGTGCTCATCCTACAGCTTAAAGTTTGTCCATTCTTGATTCTTCAGGACGTAAAAAAAAAAAAAAAAAAAAAAATCATGGTTTGCGGGCAATGGCATGGGTTGGCTCATGAATGTAAACTGACCAATGGAGTAGCTAGTTGATAACATCAGTCCAACATCATGGCTGCCTTTCTCCTAAAGTCGTCTACAGTGGATTTTTAGAATTTCAGTCTAAACGGTGCTGCATACATTTGCTTGAATGTGTAAAAAAAAATGTGAAATTTTTGGCAGCGGTGGCCTAGTGGTTAAGAAAGCAGACTTGGGTCCGCAGGGTTCAAGGTTTGAATCCACCAGCTGCCAGGTTGCCACTGGGGTGCTCTGAACATAGCACCGTTCCGACCCACATAACTTCCTGTGGGCTCACAGGAATGTGAGCCCACAGGAGTGGCAATGTGATTTGGGTGGTGCCAGCTGCCGCTGCGACCAAACAACGGACATGCAGAAAAAGATGAATGAATGAATAAAGTGGATTGTGTAATAAAAAGTCATAGTTGTTAAATTAGATGCGGGAATTCCTGGTTGGTTGGGTCACAGGAAACAAACTACTTTTTTTCTGATTTGTTTTACTGGTCCAGGACGGACATTCATTAGTTTCCTTTTCGGTGACAGCCTCGTGCAGAAGCTCATTTAAGTAGTGAATCCTAAATGGACAACGGGAAACCAAGTACCACAGGACATTAATGGCAAGTCAGGCCCGGGCCTTAGAGAAGCAAAGCCTGCCAGATTGCAATCCCTCACCTTGATGCACAAATGGCCTCGCGCACCAGGCCTAACCCTCCCCACTGCACCGGAAATGAGTGATGAGGCTCCAGTTAAGGTCTGCGGGAAGCCGTAGGATTGAACAGAACTGCATTTTGTCACGCCAGCACCAGAGGGGACATTTGAAACCGGATGACACCTCATGAATATCAAATGGGCACCCCGCTTTTTAGCGTGACACACTTCACACTTCCTGGAATTAATTATCAGTGGGTAATGTGGCAGCGACATGGCCGGCCGGCCTTCCAAGTTTTCAAGGTGCTCTGAAGAACTTCTTTGATGAGTCCGTCTTTGAATAATGTTGTTGTAGAGCTAAGGAGTGTCTGAACCGCTAAAGACTGGCATGTTGGAGATGGACTACGTAGGACTTTTTCAATCATGCCTGCGGTGTGTTCAGACTTTAAGTATAAAAGCTTGATTTCTGCCTGGGACTTAACTTGATTAAGTCCCAGAATGGATGGTGTTGAACTGGCAGCACGCTAGCTCCAAACACCCTTGAACTCCATCTCAATCCCGCTATCGATGCCAGTGTGTTAGCCTACTTCATTAAAAAAAAAAAAAAAAAGAACACAGGAAGAGCCAAAGTCCGGCTGCTTCATCACGGCATGGTCAGAAGAAGACTCGGTGTATGTGTGTGAGTTCCACGGAGCGCGTGTGTGTTTCAAAGGAAGCCTCTTGGACAAGATCAGCGTGTGTGACTGTGTTCCAAGCCTATCAACAGGCAGTGGGCTGGCAGGTTTCCGGAGTGGAGACGAGCCTTTAATCTGGGACAGATGTGTGAGATAGAGAGGGGACACAGTACAAAAACACACACAAAGCTCGAGAGGGGAAGAGGCAGATAAGAATGGCCAAGATGGTTTCAGAGATGCTGCAGAGCAAGGCAGGTGTCTGACAAAAACAGAAGAGATCCAAGTATCAAAGACAGACGCTCACCAATTCCATTTTTTCTTTTTTTTTTTTTTCTTTTGGGTCTAGAAACAAGCCGTTACTTTGGATTTACCTTTAACTTGTGACACGAAAAAGCACATTTTTAGGCTAGTGTTAAAACCTGCCATAGTTTAAACCAATGGTTCTCAACTGTTGGATCACGACCCCAATGTGAATGAATGGGTCGCGAAACTGATCAAAAGTCAAAATAATGTGAATCAGCATGTGATTTATCTTAGAAATTCTCTTATTTTGAAAGGCAGACTCTGTTGGATAAAATGAGTATGTTAAAATAAGTGATTTTTCGAAGGTTTTTTTTTTTTTTTAATTTTAGAAAATTAAATTGGTTGGTGTGAAGTCTATGAGAGTGGGTCGTGACTTAATGACCACAGGAAAATGTGAGACCAGTTGAGAACCACTGGTCTAAACAACTAAAAAAAAAAAAAAACAGGAATAGTATTATTAAATACTATTTCCTCATCAGAATTACTGGACAAAGAAAGTGTACGTTAATAAAAAAAAAATGAAAAATAATAATAATAAAAAAAAAATCGAGCCAACATCCGCCTCATGGCCTTCTTTTAATTCTATATGTAAGCACATCGGAAAACAAATAATATGTAGCGATAAATGAAAAAAAAAAAAAAAAAAGAAAGAAAGGTACAGCAAAAGTATCTAATGAAAATGTAGTTTTTAAGTGATGTTAAGCTGAAACATCGTTCCTGCTCCCGTTTAGTAGAAAATGCCGGCGTCAACACTTCATTTTTTTAGACAATTTCAACAATATGTCGACTCCTGAGAGGGAGAAAACAAGTGTTTGATGATATGAATGCTGTTAAAAAGAAGAGTCTGTGATGCCAGTAGAGCTGCTCTTTTTTCTAAAACCTTTTTTTAAGAACCCTGCCATAAAAAATAAATAAATAAAAATAACCAAGCAGAGGCAACACCACCAAAAACAGGGGAAAGGAAGTCTCCTGAAGAGTCACCTGACTGTGTTTTGACACGTCCTTTTACATCATTCACTTCAGTCCCTCTTTCATATTCAACGTCAGATCAGCGACTGAACTGTTTGAGTGGGAAACCACTCAGTAACAAAGACCAAAGAAGTTAAATTGTCTCCGTGGCTGCCAATCAGAGACGACGCTCAAACATCTGACCCGGGGGCTGGGGAGCACGAGCGACACGCATTTCAGCCGCCGACCCAAAAGCCAAGCGTTAGAGGATGATAGCGGGAGTTTGACCAGTGGAAAAGAGGCTCAGTGTTCCTGTGTGAAGACGGTATAAAGACACAGACACAGGTCGTGACAGGGATCCAGGCCACCGCTGTGAAGCCTGCTGTGAGGAAAGGAACACGTCTAGTCGACAAACGGATTTGAAGCGCAGGAGGTGATGCAGTGGTGGTGAGATGGAGATGGGTCAGGCAGGTGTAGAGCAGGAGTTAAAAAGCAGGAAGGAGAGAGAAACACTGAGGTATGACAAGAATGAAGGGAGATTCATAACAAGGTGGAGGAGAACCACGTCGGGAGGAAGGAAGACAGGAAAGAAGGCGACAGATGGAAAACAGGGGGCGCACCAATTGAGGAGGGACAATATTTCCTTTCCTCAGAAATGTTCAATCACCGGAGAGTGTGTGTGAGAGTCGTGTGTGTGTGTCTACATGTGTACAGTGTACACACAGCGTTGTGTATTTGTGCTGCGAACAATGATCATCCTTAAAAGGACAGTAGAACCTCACACTCTACCACGAGTGTTGGTCTCATGTTTAACTTCCATGTTTACAGACCTGCTCTGTGTGTGTGGACAAGTGTGTAATGTCCCAACATATGAATAAATATATTTACAAATGTCCCGTGTAAAGAGCTGCAACCTGAATAACAAAAGAACAATATCAGACCAGGGAACCTGCAAAGACTCCAAAAGCAAAAGTGCAGTTTTCTTCTCTTTTTAATTATTAATATCCCTGATTATTATTTCTGCTGAATAGTAATTATATTAAAATAAAATATATTATACATTTCGCCCGGAGTGGGTGCCTGTGTCGTTGGTGTGGAAATCTAGGGTTCATCTCCTGGGCAAGATTCAACAGGTTGATACCAAAAAAAAAAAAAAAAGTTTTTTGTTTTTAGCTAAAGCACGATGACAAGCTCAAAATATAACTGTTACTTTTCTCCAAAGATGGATTAGAGACACTAGGAATAGACAGAAGACAGGAGACAGAGCTGGAGGTGGAGGAGTTAAAGATGCTGAGATTCTCTTCAGGAGAGACAAGGATGGACAGG
>JAFBJS010001761.1:50858-72569 GCA_016785265.1 Paraplagusia blochii | reverse complement strand
TGAGGGGATTAGAGGGACAACACAGACAGGAAGGTTTGGAGAAAAAGATAGAGAAGACAGATTGAGATGGTTTGGACATGTTCAGAGGAGGGACAGTGGAGACATGATGACACAATGATCCTAGATGCAGTGAGGGAGGACCTGGAGTCAGTTGGAGTTAGAGGAGAAGATAGAGGAGGACAGGGGAGATGGAAATTGTTGACTCGCTGTGGCAACCCCTGAAAAAAAGAGAAAAGCCAAAAAGGAAAGAAGAAAAAGTTTTACTTTAAATATTTACAAAACATAAGTAAAAATACAGACTTATTAGGAATACTAATGAATTATTAGGATAATTCAGTTTTTGGGTCAGATGTTGAAACAAGCCTCTGTAAGTGAACATCAAACTAAAACAGACTCAACACAAGGAAAAAAAAAAGAAATAAAAATCAGTGTCATTTGAGACACAGTTTAAAGCTCCCCTGTTGAATATCAATGAAAAAATCAGAGAAATAATAAAAAATGATCTGTGCCTCGCACTAATGTGCTGTTCATCTTCGCTCCTGAACTGAACCTTTTGATCACACAGTCTCATCATCATCTGGTGGACACACCTTCTCACCAAAGTCACCAAATATTACTTTAACCCCACGACCCTGGAAAGTAATTACGGAGGATAATTAACTGTTAGCTGCTGCTCTGCACTGACTTAAAAAGCTTAAATGATATAAATCCAGACGAACCAAGGAGCCTCATCAACAGGAGGTCACCGTAGGGACCTTCAGTCCTCAACAAAACCGCTTCTTCTCTATGCCAGTCCACTGTGTTTGGTACCAGAGGTAAAATGAAGGTCTTTCACATGCAGACTGAAATCCACATCCAGTCTAGACGTGCACCACTCTGTGTGGAGTGTTCTACACCTTCTCAATACTATAATTGGATGATGATAAATCAGAGGGTTTCGTTCGACCAAAGGCTATTTTGGCTGCTTGACTCCTCCATAATAGAGTCATTTTTCAAAAAGGACCATGGAACGAGGATGTGTCTATTTAGAGACGACCAGAGGCTTCAGCAGCAGACACATGTGACAGGGAGACAGAAAAACAAAAAAAATAAAAAATAAAAAAGCAAAACAAATCAGTTCCTACTCTGCCAGTACCAGTGTATAATCTGTTTTTGTATTCATTATTTCTGCACGGCTGTTATCAACACAGCTTTTGGGGCCAATTACTTTACAATTGTTTATAAAAAAAAAAAAAAAAAAACATGTACAGATTGTTGGATTTTGCAAAACTCAAAACTGTTTACACCTGGAGAGGATCGTTTGCAAATCACTGCCAGCCACAGGGATATCAGTGATGCAATGTTGGTGGTTCTGTGATCATTATGAGCAGTGACATATGATCATTTGGAAACAACATGGAGTTTCAACATGGATTTCCTTTGCAGGTTCAGAGAACCTGGATCTCTGATACAAAGATACAAAGAAGACAATGCACGTCCAGCTGTCTACTTTAGATTATTTCATGGCATAAATTTTTCATGGATTCAAACCTTGAACCCTCCAGACTCAAGTAAGGTTCCTTAAGGCCACTAGGCCACCAGTGCCCCAGAGAGTAGGATGGATGGATGGATGGATGGATATATACATATGTTGAATGTATATATAAAGCAAAAAAAAATAAATTAATTAAAAAAAAAATAAAAATCCACTTTCTCAGCCCAAACATAGGAGTCACCGTCAGAGACATACTTTACTCCCAGTGTGTTATTCTTTACTCCTCCTCACTCCCTCCCATCCCCCGCCCCTTAGTTCTCCCCACATGGAAGAGAGACGCACTACATAATGTCTGTTTCGAAATGGGGCCTCGACCCTTGCTGACTATATAAAAAAAGGCGAAGAAAAAAAAAAAAAAAAAAAAAAACTTTCTCAGCCCAAACATAGGAGTCACCGTCAGAGACATACTTTACTCCCAGTGTGTTATTCTTTACTCCTCCTCACTCCCTCCCGTCCCCCGCCCCTTAGTTCTCCCCACATGGAAGAGAGACGCACTACATAATGTCTGTTTCGAAATGGGGACAATTTAAGGACTTGGGCGAATAATGGTTGTCTTTAAGAAAAAAAAAAAAAAAAAAAAAAAAAGTAGGGTCCTTTGCTCCTCTACAGAGCAAAAACAAATTGGGATTCCTGTGGGTCTGTGGAAGGAATGGGAGAAAAGGATATTAAAGACAAGAGAAGACAGGCGGGGAGAGAGGAGCTGCCTGCCACTCATCATCCAAGGGCCAGCGAGCGTGGTTGAAGTCTGGGAGGCACAGGTGACCTGATCCATGTTTAATGTGTGTGTGTGTGTGAGAGTGTGAGAGCGGGTGGGTTTGAGTGTGTGTGTCACTTCTACCGCTGTGGCTCATCTCTGGGCATCACTGCAGGGGCTGAGAATGTGTCACATAAACCACAGGCCAGTGAGCAAGTCTGGGGAAATGGGCTGTGCATGTGTCTGCGTCTCCGTGCGTGTGTGTGTGTGTAGAGCGCGTTGTGTCCATATGATAAATGGCAGGTACCGTCGTTGGGAAGGAGTGGCAGTGTGTGTGTGTGTGTGTGTGTGTGAGAGAGAGCGTCCATATACAAGATGGAGGGCTGAGGATTTAGTGCTTTGCCTGTGAACACATCCCATTAAGAATATGTATGATATTAGAACTGCACTGTTCCACACTCATGAGTCATTGAAGGTGCACACACTACGCACAACATGCACGTAAAAATGACGGGACATTTGTGCATGTGAAGGTTTATAACTTCTCCACCTTATCACTCTGGGCCTGGGTGGACTACACAAAATACATCCTCAAAATAACATTGCACATGTACTGCAACCTACGGTACAGTTTCTGTCAGGTCTTACACTGTGTTGTCCTACAACTATTAATCAGTGTGTACTTGTTTGACATACTTGATAGTATCTCTTTATTCATCCTTCATCATTCACCAACGATTCTTGGATCATGCATTTTTGATGTTGTTGTAGCACCTCTCCAGCAGGTGGCACTCTAGTAGACTGTATACATGACCCTCAACAAGATTTAAACATTAACAATTCTTCAGTTTCCATATTTCTGAGAAAAAAAAAATGCACAAACTATAGAGCAGAGGTCTCAAACTTGCGGCCCGTGGACCATTTGCCGCGCATGGAATGATATTTTGCGGCCCCCACCTTGAGAAAGATTAATTTATAATTATATTTTATAGATTGGCTCTATGGATTTTATGGTGAATCCTATAGTTCTTAAAACCCTAATCCACAGTCTCCTTGTGGTTCAGTGTTGTATTACACATAATCTATGGGAAACTGATTTTTTTATTAAAATAATAATAATAATAATCTTTTGTAATGAACACTTAAAGCTGACACAGAGTGTTAATGAAATGGTAGTGTACACTTTGGTGAATCTCCAGTGAAGGACTACACTACATTTTTGAAGTTGTTGTAGCAACTCTCCAGCAGGTGGCACTCTAGTAGACAGGATACGTGACCCTCACCAAGATATAAACCGTAGCAACTGTTGATTTTTTTTTTTTTTTTATTGTTGAACATGTACTGTAGGCACACCTACTGTATATAAAGTAAATTAAAAGAATGGATAAAAAGGTGATATAACTATAAGTACGTATACAGTTACTCCAATGATTTTGATTTTAATTATATGGCGGATGTAGAAGGAAAAAAAAAAAAAAAAAAGTCCAGAGGTTTAAGGCAGTCGCCGACTAATGCTTAAGAGTGCAGCCTCCCAGGAGAAGGGAGATTAATTTAGTCAGTAATGAGGATTAGTCTGAAAATAATGCACACCTTCTGAGCAATCAAAATGTCCAATTCACCAGGGCCATTTAAAATAACAAATGGGTAATGTTATCCTGGGTTTAGCTGCAGAATGGTTGAAACGTTCGTCCTTGAAGAAAATCAACACCATTGGAGAACAAAGAGCGTTTGAGTGGGTGATTAGTTCTAAATTAAAAAATCCTCAACATATAAGGAGGGTTTTTTTTTTTTTTTTTTTTTCATGGCTGGAAAATTAAAGTTGTTTGTTTTGTTGAACTTGAACTGAACTAGATTCAGGCTGAAGTGTCATGACTAGAATAATGGGGATTTAAAGTTTTATGTATTATCTTCCTTTTTTAAAAAATAATTTCTGTAATATGTTAGTGTTGTGTCTTGGCTTGGGTTTTAGAACGTTTACTAGGGTCGATATATTTAAAATTCCTCAAAATATGTGAGTTCATTATTTATCTGGGCCTATGTTTACCTGTCTCCTTCTTCTCCTTTCAGCTTGTCCCTTTTTTAGGTGTTGCCACAACATTTCCCATCTCCCCCTGTCCTCTGTATCTTCTACTCTGTCTCCAACTACCTCCATGTCCTCCCTCACTGCATCCATCAGTCTCCTCTTTGTCTCCTACCTGGTAGCTCCGTCTCTAGGATCATTCTTCTACCAATATATCCACTGTCCCTTCTCTGAACATGTCCAAACCATCTCAATCTGTCTTCTCTAGCTTTTTCTCCAAAACCTTCCTGTGTGTGTTCCTGTCCATCCTTGTCTCTCCTAAAGAGAATCTCAGCATCTTTAACTCCTCCACCTCCAGCTCTGTCTCCTGTCTTCTCTTTATTGCGAGTGTCTCTAATCCATCCATCATGGCCGGTCTCACATCTGTCCTGTAAACTCATTTTATCTAAATATGCTTCAGTCGTGGCTGACGTCTGTTTTTCTTTCTTAATAAAGTAAATAAGCAGCAGTATAACAATAAGCTCATATCTGCCGTGAGACCAGTTTTTTATTTTTTATTTTTATCTACATTTTCTCGCTATGCAGCAGATATGATCTAATCCTGACTAATCTCCACTAAACCCCCGTCAGCATCACGTCAAATGATTCGTGCACGTGTTTATTTACCGCATTAATGCAATATATCCATTAGGGCGGCAGTTGTGAGTATTAATTGTTCTATAAGTGTCTGGACGACGGCGTTGGCCTTGCAGACGCACACGTGTTCCACCACAGCTTCCTGCATCGACCCAGACACGCAAACATTGATGGATGCACAGCATCTGCCTTGGACACACATTTTTATCTACATTTTCTCGCTATGCAGCAGATATGATCTAATCCTGACTAATCTCCACTAAACCCCCGTCAGCATCACGTCAAATGATTCGTGCACGTGTTTATTTACCGCATTAATGCAATATATCCATTAGGGCGGCAGTTGTGAGTATTAATTGTTCTATAAGTGTCTGGACGACGGCGTTGGCCTTGCAGACGCACACGTGTTCTACCACAGCTTCCTGCATCGACCCAGACACGCAAACATTGATGGATGCACAGCATCTGCCATGAACACACACACACACACACACACACACACACACACACACACACACACACACACACACACACACACACATCCTCCAAGCAGCTCCATAAATAATGGACGACTGTCCATGCAGAGGCGATGTGGCAGCGCCAGGAAGATTAAAAAATAATACAAAAATGGAGTGGCCTTGTTAATACACCTCCAGCCAGACTGCAAACCAACCAGGCAGTCAGGCAGGCAGACAGACAGGCAGCTAACCAGGACGCCCAGGGGACGGATAATCACCGCTAGGGCCACCAGCTAATGTTACTGCATTATGATGAAGCTGGCAGCTGCACTAAGACAGTGTAAAAAAACAACAACGCGCCATCATTTCTTTATGGTCTGGAATCATTCACAAACACCCACTGTCTCCTTTCTTTATTCCTTTTTTTTCTTTTTTTTTTGGTTTACAACGACACATGCTGCAGACTGAGGACAGGGAAGTCATCCTACATGATGAGATCAATTTTGTGCAAAATGGTTATTGGTTCCTTAAGTGGTATTCTGTTCTAATTTCGCTGTTCAGGAGTGAATAAGAATCAAAACAGAAGGAGAAAAAAAAAAAAAAAAAGACACAAAGGAAGAGCAGAAGAAAGAAGCCTGGACAAACTCCACTGCCCAGCCTGCAGCTGGAACAATACAGTACAGGAGACCAATGCACTATAATCAACAGAACATCAAGCACTTCTTCAGCCCATCACAGATGGCCAGGGTCTGGTACAAAGATACAAAACAAACAAATGAGAAATGTCGTCAGATTAGACTTTCAGACACGGCATCTCGCAAAAACACACTCCACAAAAAAAAAAAAAAAAAAAAAAAAAAAAAAAAATCGTGGTCTTGTTTTAATGTCCTTTGCTGAAACTGTTAACCCTTCAAAGAGCATGTGCTCACGACTGTAGTGGTAATGTGGATTTGGAGAGAACCTTCTGTGGCCTTCCTTCAATGCCTGGTTCCTACCCTCAAAATGCCTGGAGTGTCAATCTCCCCGGACTTGTAAAGATTTTGGATCCCATCCCCTGGGAGTGAGAGCAGCCGGGCTTTGAGGAATAATGCAATGACTCTTCATTGAACAGTCAGAAAGTTATATATATATATATATATATATATATATATATATATTTTTATTTTTTTTTTTATTTTTTTTTTTGAACAGCTGTAATTTATTCCCCTAAATACATTTCAATGGGAGTGGGTTAATTAAAGGTGCCACTATTAGACAACACTGTTTGAAAAGGTGAGCGTCTCTTTTATTTTAATCACTCTGTGTCAATTGCTGCCTTTTTTAATGATAGCAGCTCATAAAGAGACAGAGAGAGTTTATTCACCCATCTAATTCAACTTTGTGCTGTTGATGACACTGGGGGAGGAGCCACAATTATATATATATATATATATATATATATATATATAAAAAAAAAAAAAAAAAAAAAAAAAAAAAAAAAAAAAAAAAAAAACAACCAGTGGGATACGGCTACAAAGAGGAGTGTGAATGTGGCACAGAGGAGAAGAAGAGGAGATAAATCTGTGTCCGTATTTTTTTATTTTTTTTTATGCTCTTAACACTAGAACACCCTGGCCTGTCATTTTGACTGTTTTGGAAATTACATAAAAAAAAAAAAAATCTCCAACTCTGTCCCTTCCTGACTTCACATCTATGGCGGGGACATTCTGGATGGACATGGTGAGGACATATTCAGTGAAAAGTGGAACGACTGCAGCGCGAGGATTCTTCAATCTACAGCAGCTCCAAGACTGCACACCGCACAGCACCAACTGCAGGCAATTAGACAGAAATGCAAGCAAAACAAAACTCTCCACACCTGCCACGGAGATGTTCACTGTAAATGCACAAACCGAAGCAAATCACACACCTGACCCGTGACACTCAGGGATCAGAACAGAAGTCTTCTGTGTGTAAATGTGTAAATCATTTCAGTGTTTGTTGTAAATACAGTGTTGTTCTTTTTTTTTTTTTCTCCTTTCAGCTTCTCACTTTTTCAGGTGTTGCCTGCATCTTCTACTCTGACTCCAACTACCTCACTGCATCCATCAATCTCCTCTTTGTCTCCTACCTGGTAGCTCCATCTCTAGGATCATTCTTCTACCAATGTGTCCACTGTCCCTCCTCTGAACATGTCCAATATGCTCTTAACACTAGAACAACCTGGCCTGTCATTTTGACTGTTTCGGAAATTACATAAAAAAAAAAAAAAAAAACCTCCAACTCTGTCCCTTCCTGACTTCACATCTATGGCGGGGACATTCTGGATGGACATGGTGAGGACATATTCAGTGAAAAGTGAAAACGACTGCAGCGCGAGGATTCTTCAATCTACAGCAGCTCCAAGACTGCACACCACACAGCACCAACTGCAGGCAATTAGACAGAAATGCAAGCAAAACAAAACTCTCCACACCTGCCACAGAGATGTTCACTGTAAATGCACAAACCGAAGCAAATCACACACCTGACCCGTGACACTCAGGGATCAGAACAGAAGTCTTCTGTGTGTAAATGTGTAAATCATTTCAGTGTTTGTTGTAAATACAGTGTTGTTCTTTTTTTTTTTTTTCTCCTTTCAGCTTCTCACTTTTTCAGGTGTTGCCTGCATCGTCTACTCTGACTCCAACTACCTCCATGTCCTCCCTCACTGCATCCATCAATCTCCTCTTTGTCTCCTACCTGGTAGCTCCATCTCTAGGATCATTCTTCTACCAATGTGTCCACTGTCCCTCCTCTGAACATGTCCAAACCATCTCAATCGGTTTTCTTTAGCTTTTTCTCCAAACCCATCTTCCTGATCCTGTCCATCCTTGTCTCTTCTAAAGAGAATCTCAGTATCTTTGTCTCCTGTCTTCTACCTATTCCTAATGTCTCTAATCCATCCATCATGGCTGGTCTCACCTCCGTCCCTTCACCTTAGCTGACTCTCTTCTCTCACAGATCACTCCTGACTCTTTTCTCAATTCTGTTCTTTTATTGTTGAAAATACGTTAGTGTTATTTATCCATCGCAGGTTTTCACTGATTGCACAGGAAACCCTCCCAGTCCATGTCAACATCAATCGGTTGATGAGGGACAAATGTGTCCAAACCATCAACAATCGTTGAAGAAAAAGAAAAGACAAAAATAAACAGGCAGCAGGGGGAGCGTTGGCGAGATGACAGCTCTTTAGTCGAAGGGAAACCTGCTCTGCTGCTGTTTTAGTGCATTCCCCACTGAACGTTACTGGCTGTTCCTTCATCTTAGCCGCCGTTGTTCCCTGTCACTTTGAAGCCGAGCGGAGCACCTTTCAGGCCCCGCTGAGAAGGTTCCACCACCCTGTCAGTAAACAGCAGTGTACTTTGAATATCTAATGTCCTCTCTTCAGCATGAAGAGGAACACCTCTGATAGTGGGTGGCAGCGATAACCAAAAAGCCACGACAGGCTCAAATATAGATGAAATTGCTTGTTTCAAATCCGCCTGTGGAAACAGAGAAACACTCCACATTTAACTGTCCGGGTTTTGACAGGTTTTTAGTTTGTAATTTAACAAGATAGGAGTGGATGTGTAAATGCTTCTTCATGCAGTCTGCGCTCAAGTACAAGGGAAATATGTGAGGATTTTGTGCAGACAGGTGGGTGAAATTTTCTCAAGTAATTGGCTTAGAGGCAAGAAGAAGAAGATGAAGAAAAAAAAAAAGAAAAAAATGCGAAGAAAATTCAATTTAACTTCTCCATCTTCTCCTCCTAGTTGGGATTTGGCCAAAACTTAAGCTCTCCTTTATTGGAGTGATTCGTTTTTACATTTTTTGGCAATAACTCATGGATTTAATTCATAGGTTTATTTTTTTTTAGAAACAGCCAACTATAGTTGGAGATGTGTGGCAATGTGTGATACTCTGGTGTAGGGCTTTTTTTTTATTTTTATTTTTTTTCACATTCTTTGAATCATTTGAATTTTTACATCTGCATTTTTAGATTTCTCTGATTTATAATTTATAATACTTTACTACCAGTTATCTTTCAATAATCTTTTTGGTGTATATGTTTTTTTTTCTCTCTATTTTTTGCAAATGTTATAACTCAGACATGGCTCCAAACTTGCGTAACCAAGCTGGAATGTAACATTGTTACATGTTTTGTCATGTGACTCCCATGTAGCATCTGTATTGTATGATGAGTAAATTTCCGACAGTATGTTAAGCACCATTTAATGAAAAAAAAAAAAAAAAAAAACAAAACAAAACAAAACAAATATATATTTTTACTTTTTTATGAACTGCGTCTTGTCCCTTTTTTTCAGGGGTTCCCACAGTAATTCAACATTTTCCATCTCCCCTGTTCTCTGTATCTTCTACTCTGACTCCAACTACCTCCATGTCCTCCCTCACTGCATCCATCAATCTCCTCTCTGTCTCCTACCTGGTAGCTCCATCTCTAGGATCATTCTTCTACCAATGTATCCACTGTCCCTCCTCTGAACATGTCCAAACCAACCATGTCTTCTCTAGCTTTCTCTCCAAACCTTCCTGTCTATACACTTTTTTTTTTAAATCCTGTGCTTGATTTTATCTAAATTGCAAACATTATTAACAGTGTAGTATTTGGCAAATATACAACATCACAACTCGCTGCCTTGGCTTCATCAAGGTTTTCATTGTTTAAGTTTCCAAGGTTGAAGTGAGAGTAAACACTTCTGTTTCCGAACAAACAATGGCAAAAAAGACAAGAAAAAAAAAATGTTGGATATGTTTTTTTTTTTTTTGTCTTTTTTGCCATTGCATCTTCCTGTTCAAGGCCCCAGTGATCTCATCTTCAACTCCAGCTCCCCTCAAAGCAGAACCAAGGCTGTGCGATGCCTGCGCGCATCATCGCTTCAATATTCCTCCCGAAACAAAAGCTGCCGTGAAGAAGCTATGAAAGCAATTCATCTTCATATAAAAAGTAATTGATAGTGATGTATAGCGTTTCAGAGCAAGGGCCAGAGACGTAAGCGCGTGGAAAGGCGTTCCATATTTCAAACTTGTTTACAGCTGCAGAGATGTTCACAGATATTCAGACTCTATTAAATGAACAATGAGGCAGGGAGCACAAACAGCGTTCTGACGCTTTTAAACCCATGTAGGATCAGAGTAATGTCACAGACATTTGCGGCATGTAATGCAATACAGCCTATAGATGATTACTTTAAATAATACACAGGCATAAAGGAGTGTTAATAAGCCCACAGTGTCAACACTGTCTTCCTGAGTCTAAAGAGATTGGAAATGTACAAATGTGAAGCAGTGGATCTGAGATCTTGGATCTTTTTTTGTTGCACTTTTAGTCCAGATGATGTTTATTCATAGCGGCCTACGTGGAGCCACTACACTATTCACATAGAACTACAAAGAAATGGCAAGAACCACAAGAACAAACAACGCCTTGATAAAAAACCAATACACTAGAAAAAGACAATCGTCCAATAGTTGTTGAAAGAGTTTTAGATCTGAAAGAGAAGTCGAGTCGAAACGGGATGAAGGAAATGCTCACTCAATTATTAAAAGGGTTTTTAAAAACCTTCTCCGTGAGCTCCCTGCAGCAGCAGGAAGAATTTATGAGAGGATCAGACAAATGAATCAGGTGTTCGTTGGAGATGTTTTCCCAATAGAAGGTTTTTAGGGAGGAGTTCAATTGAAATTCAATGAGTGAATTGAATTTCTCTGTCTGTTTTCTTTTTTGTTAATGAAGTATTGTACAGAAAGACAGATATATTTGTGTTTGCAGGACAGGCAGGGACAAAGACATCAGGGACGAGGGGCCATAGGACTGCTCTGTAATGATTTAGGGCTGTATTTCAGTAAGTACATGCAAACCCCAAACCAGAAACGTCAACTGCTTTTTCGAGATTTCTGTGTCTTTCTTCTCCTGTCTCCTTGTCCCCTTTTCAGGGGTTGCCACAGCGAGTCAACAATTCCCATCTCACCCTGTCCTCTGTATCTTCTACTCTGACTAACTACCATGTCCTCCCTCACTGCATCCATCAATCTCCTCTTTGTCTCCTACCTGGTAGCTCCATCTCTAGGATCATTCTTCTACCAATGTATCCACTGTCCCTCAACATGTCCAAACCATCTCAATCTGGCTTCTCCAGCTTTTTCTTCCTATTGTCCCTCTAACCACCCCATTCCTGATCCTGTCCATGCTTGTCTCTCTTAAAGAAGACCTTCTTCTTCTTTTCCTTTCAGCTTGCCCCTTTTTTCAGTCCACAATTTCCAGTTAGAGTTAGCTGTCCTCTGTGTCCTCAACTCTGACTCCAACTATCTCCATGTCCTCCCTCACTGCATCCATCAATCTCCTCCTTGTCTCCTACCTGGTAGCTCCATCTCTAAGATCATTCTTCTACCACTGTATCCACTGTCCCTCATCTGTACATGTCCAAAACCTGGTAGCTCCATCTCTAGGATCATTCTTCTACCAATGTATCCACTGTCCCTCCTCTGAACATGTCCAAACCATCTCAATCTGTCTTTTCTAGCTTTTTCTCCAAAACCTACCTGTCTGTGTTGTCCCTCTAATCACCTCATTCCTGATCCGGTCCACCCTTGTCTCCACCTCCACCTCCTCAGAGTCCTACCGACCAAATACAACTATGTCTGTTTGGTACCTCCGTCACCAACATATCACTGACATGTAAAAAAAAAAAAAAAAAAAAAAAAACAAACAAACAAAGAAATCAATATCACACCAACTATTGATGCTGGGCTGGGGACCATTACGGTGACCACTCACTGGACACTGCCCATGTGCTGCAAGAGCAACTACACCTTTCTGTGAATAGATGCAGTTCTGGTCAACCTATAAATCAAACATGATATATACAGGGGGAAAAAAGACAATCTCCCATCCGCCTCTGAGATATGAGCACAACTCTAAACATGGCACACACACACACACACACACACACACACACACACACACACACACAAGCTCATACTGGGGAAATCGCTGATGTAGACAAAAACAGAAGTGTCTCATATTTCACTGCATACATTGAAAGCACGGTGCAGGACACTGGGGCAATTAATGTGTGCAGGTATTAAACCTCGGGTGGTGCTGGGCGTTTGGTCCACTAACCAGGTAATAATTACTATAATAATTATGATGATAATAATCCCGGTTAGCTGCTTCAACTTACACCGTCATTATGTGATGCCAAGCAGAATGAGTGCAGTGAGGGTCTGTGAGGAGCCTCAGCAGAGTCCTATATTGTCTCTAATCAGGAAAACAGGAGACGATTAGAGATGTGGATGTGGACACATCTGCTGCATCTGAGTCTTACATGTACTGATAAAATAGGGGACGGTTTTATCAGGTAGCTGTGATGTTGTCTTCTTGTGTTGTTCTGTTGTATATATACACATAAAAAAAAGGTAATAAAAATCAGTTTCCCATAGATTAAGTGTAATACAACACTGAACCAGAAGGGGACCGTGGATCAGGGTTTTGAGAACTATATTTATTTACCGTAAAATGTGAACAAATTTATAAAATATATTATAAATTCAACAAAACAACAATTCGACATTCACATCAAGGTGAGGGCCGCAAAATATCATTCCACGGGCTGCAAATGGTCCACGGGCCGCGAGTTTGAGCCTCCTGATTTCTCACTCTTTATTTTTTCAGTTAAATATATTTCTATTGCTTCTTTTGGTGTTTTCTGACTTATGAATAAAAAAATAAAAACCCTTGACATGACCTGAAGCCCCCTGACCCTCAGACTCCACACCTCCCTTACTGTAAAGTCAATGACTGACGTCAGCTGATCCTTTGTAATTAAGAAAGAAAAATAAAAAATAAAATGCACAGACCCCGACCATGTTTGATTTATCCTGGTACCAGAGCCCTCTGTGGATCATTTATCAGCTAAATGGCTTTTTGAATCCATACTCTAAAGTTCATTACAGCGATTAAAGATTTATTCAGTCGTAGTTATGGATAATTCATCCGAGGACCATTAAAATGCCTTTTTTGTCACTGCACCATGTGGTCGTTTTTAAAGGAAATGGAAGAAGGGGAATTGCAGATGTCAACACAGTGGTGGATAGGACTCTCACGGACATTTTTTTTTATTTTTTTTTTCTCCACTCTTAGAGGACAAGGGTTCAGAATCATAGCAGGGGCCAGGCAATTTGACACATGGCTCTGGTGGAGCATAAAAAGCCCCAGTGTTTCTTGAACTGAATCTTCTGTCGAGCGTCTCAGCCCTCGGGAAAAAGGAGCATTTCATCAGCAATGCTTTTATTGTTTCACCAAAAAGAAAATCAAGGCGCGCGGCACAGATGCAGAAGGGTCACATATGATGTTGCATGTCGCTTACGCAACGTGAAACAGAAACCAAAAGAGGAATTTTAAATCAAAGCCCACCCATGGGACCTTCCTCTGGAAAATCAAAGTGACAACAAGCACCCAGTGCTGTGACACACACACACACACACACAGGGAATCAAGTCCATATAAGGACAATGATGCAACTCCGAGCGCCGGCACTAAAATTAGGGGGAAACTGTGGTGAAGCTGTTAATAGAAATCAATAGCGTGACATCTGAGGGAAACAACAACCAAAACAACTCAACAACATGGGTCACGTCACTAATTACACAACACCTCGTTCAACCTTTAATAGTATTTTTTTTTTTAATTGGCTCCATCAGAGCTGTTCACTGTCTGTATCTGTTTCTGTCCAAGCAGGAAATTGCATTCGTATTTCAATAACTGCAGATTTTCAGGTCGAGGAAATTGATGCACGGAAGCAGTTGTTCTTTAAGACGATGTTGTGATAAATAATTGGCTGCAAATGACTTTATTTTTCCTGCTTTGTTAAATAAGGACATTTGTTTTTTTTTTTTTATTTTATTTGGTCCCATAATACTGGAGATTAAATACACATTTTCCGAGTTGGAATAATTGGTCATTTTGCTTTTTGGTTTGTTGTGTATTTAAGGTTATTATAATTATTATTATTTTTTTTTAATTTATTTATTTATTTGGGAAATTGGATGAGGTGACGAAGACAATGTGCAAGTTTATTCATTTATTTTTTTATTTTTTGTCTCTTTAAGGGAGGAATAGAAGACAAAGCAGGACTGTAGACGATTGCAAAAAAATCTGCCTTTTTTCCTTTTTTTCAGAGACTTTTTTTGTACCTTAACTCTGACTCCTACCTGGTAGCTCCATCTCTAGGATCATTCTTCTACCAATGTATCCACTGTCCCTCCTCTGAACATGTCCACACCATCTCAATCTGTCTCCTCTAACTTTTTCTCCAAACCTTCCTGTCTGTGTTGTCCCTGATCCTGTCCATCCTTGTCTCTCCTAAAGAGAATCTCAGCATCTTTAACTCCTCCACCTCCAGCTCTGTCTCCTGTCTTCTACCTGTTCCTAGTGTCTCTAAAGCCTACAGAACAGTTTGGACAGAATGTTTTTTTTTTTTTTGGGCAATTGTTTTCTTGTTTCGCTGTATGAGACAAACAGAAGGGCATGGACTTCTCAAGAAAGTGGTGGTTACAAAAATCCAGGCCTTGGGTGAGAAGAGAAACATTTCCAAAAAAAAAAAAAAAAAAAAAAACAGATTTCAGGAGAATTATCCTTATCAAGATCACATGACATTAGACATTTCACCAAAGAGCTGCTCTTCTCGCCATCATATTTTAGACAAATGTGCTCTGTGCTTAATAATTTAAAATAAATACTGCCATAAAACAGTGTTATAAAATTGAAATGGCCCTTGACAGGAGAAATGGCTCCCCACCCATGACTTAGAGGGAAAAAAAAAAAATACTCCAACAAAACAGCGCAGTAATTGCAGAGGCTCAGTGTCGAGTGTGCAATCCACTCGTGACCAACTGTAGCCATTAATCCTCGGTCCACATCAGTCATATATATAAAAAGGATTTACAGTTTTATTCCTCCCTGCTGACGGAGGCACCATTTCACTGTTTTATATCCATGTTTCCTTTTCTTCTCTCCACATAAACATCAGCGCGGCTCCAGACACAGATACAGTTTATTGTTTAGGATTTAAATCACGGAGCACCAAAAAGCTGCTCCTTTGGCTGCTCTGTACCTCAACACTGAGGAATCCATGTATGTTCTTGGCTCCTGTGTCTGAACTACCACTGGGGAGGAGGTGAGGTGGTCTCCATCAGGTTGTTTCAAGTGACACTACTCTGTTTTAGTCCCAATAAAACAGATTAAAGAAAATAAAAACCTCCAGAGTTGAATTTAAAAAAAAAAAACAATGCAAGTGCCGGCCTTCTCTCTTTCTTCCTTCCCAGAGTCTGACACGGCCAGAATTAATAAGGCTTCATTTGCATGTCTCCCAGGAAGTGTTTTCCACTGTGCTCAGTCTGCTGCAGCAAACAGACCAGATTACACCCAGAAAGAAGGAAAAAAAAAAAAAAAAAAAAGCAGGAAAAACTGAAACTCCGACGGCGGGAAAAGACAAAGCAATTTGAGGAAAACATCAAAATGAAGTTTCTAATCCGCTGCCACTTAGACGAGCACTGAAGCTCAACTGTTGCTTTCATGTGTCATTGTAACCGGGGGGAGTTGGGGTTTAAACAAAGGCTTTAATGCTTTTTTTTTTTTTTCTTCTTATCCAATTCATTTCAGAGAACTTTAATGTGTCCCTGGGGGACAGTTAAAGTAGGCAGGACACTCAGACATACTTTCATGTAGCAAGAGTTTAATACAGGCACGGACAAAATGTCAGAATCCGGCGATTCAACAATTTGACGTTTTTTTTTGTTTTTGTTTTTTACTCAGGGGTTGCCACAGCGAGTCAACAATGTCCATCTCTCCCTGTCCTCTGTATCTTATACTCTAACTCCAACTACCTCCATGTCCTCCCTCACTGCATCCATCAATCTCCTCTTTGTCTCCTACCTGGTAGCTCCATCTCTAGGGTCATTCTACTACCAATGTATCCACTGTCCCTCCTCTGAACATGTCCAAACCATCTCAATCTGTCTTCTCTAGTTTTTTTCACCTCCTCCCTGATCCTGTCCATCCTTGTCTCTCCTAAAGAGAATCTCAGCATCTTTGTCTCCTGTCTTCTGACTATTCCTAGTGTCTCTAATCCATAAGTTGGGGGTTGTCTGGTGTGTTTGAAGGTAGGGACCAGAATTTAACGTCCCTGGCAACAAAGGCCGCTCCCATTCTTTGTGTCCTGACAACAGAGGTGGGTTCCTGGGGAAACCTCCTAAAGTTCTGGGGAGAGTACTGGTGCATGTGGTCTTCGGAGTCTGATCCTGGACTTGCTCCAACCAGAAGTCCAGTGACGCCTGCCGTAATTTGAAGCTTTGGTTATCTTTCCTGTCACTCTGGGTCAAAAGAACAGAGAACTATTCTTAGGGACCAGATTAGTGAAGAGACAGAAAGTGAGGGGACGTCTGCGGTAGACCAGACTGGAGCGCCACGTGGACATTTAATAATCTGTAGTTTATCACAGGGAGAAAGGACAGATGTGCAGCGTGGATAAAAGTAACCCTGGGAGTGTGTACGTGTGTGTGTGTGTTTGGCTTGGGGGTAAGACAGGCAGCACATGGGTAAATAGTCAAGCCAATATTCTGATAAGGATCAAAATGGTCAGAATCCAGTTTGTATTAAAGATAAACCTCCTTGAAGTTGTTATAGAGCTGATAAGCTCCCGCCAACGACACTGCGGCATTTTTTACCGAAACCTGGCGAAGCAAGGATTGAATGAGCTGTCAGGTATGTAGAGTACTCTCTGTGTACTTTCTGAAAACTACTGCTCAGAACCTGCTGTGACTGTATTGTAGTAATAACAGCTGGAAAAAACTGTTAAAACATAATAATTCCAACACAAAACAAGATCTAAAATTCAACTTTCTATGAATAACAGTATTAGCACAATGTACGCAACAAGTACCATATTTTTCAGACCACACGGCACAGTTAGAAACCTGTAATTTTCTACATAATTCACCAGTGCACTTAAATATACGTGGATTACGGCTGTTTCTATTCAACTCCAACGGCAAACAGAAATATTTAAATACAATTTATTTAGCTTCAGAATCAGCGCTGTTTTTTTTTTTTTTTTTTTAAACACACAAAAAGGGCTTTGATGTAATGCTTTGACAGTTAGAAGGTATTCTGACCCTGTCTTATGTTTAACAAAAGACATTTTTTTTTAATTATTATTTCTTTTTATATACTTTAAGGATTAGGATGGGCTGAATGGCTGTGACCAATAAGTGGGAATTGGGAAAACTGAGCCTTTTTTTTTTTTTTTTTTCTCCCATGTAACACCATATAGGAAGATGGCACAGGGAATTGGATTTCCAGATTCATGTCAAACTTTAATGATTGCCCAGCCACACAGAGCCGATCTCAGGCAAGCTAATTGGGAAAGGTTGTGTCAGGAAGGGCATCGGGAAAATAATCCGTGCCAATACCAGCGAGGAGGTTCCCTGCTGTGGCAACAGCTGGAGAGAGAAAGAAGGAGTGTGTAGCAGAATGGTCACAAATTGTGTTATTGTCATTGAATGTTTTCTTAAATGTCAATTAAAGTTTTCATAATACTATTAATAAAGACGAAGAGATTAGTGTCGCAATGAGAAACAATTACATCTGGTGTCGCCACAAAGTTGGTTCTCGGTGACATTTGGACCAATTTTTGGATGTCATTCCTGATGCAATAAACTTGGACTTTTGCCACTAGATTGTGTCAAACCTACACCCTCGCACCATCAGCATGGCTGCAGAACCGAGACAGATTACAGGGACATATATAAATATACCGGTTGTCTCTACTCACCTCCAACGGCAAACAGAAATCCATTAAAATCTTTAAATATGATTTCTACTGTATAGCTTCCACCAGATCGTGTCAAACCTACACCCTCGCGCCATTGGCATAGCTGCAAAATTGAAGACGGGGACATATATAAGTATACTGTAGTTTATACCATATGGACGTGTCCCTCTGCGGGTGCACATCCAGGGTGTGAGTCCACCCGAGCGTGCGCGCAAGTGTCCATATGTGCACCTTGTTTGTGTGCCATTCTCCATTAAAGCAGCAATTGCCCAGCAGGCATAATTTTCCACTCTGCCGAAACCAATAGACAAGCCAGCACGAGTCATCAGCTATCATTACGCCTCGAAAAGACTTCAATCACGCCGCTGATAACACTCTGAAAGAGCTTCTCCTGACAAACTATTTCCCATGAGGAGGTTGAGGGGGAGGGGGCTTCACACGTACTTATACACTTAACACAGAGGTGTGGCTAATGGTAGGTGTCAGGATGCCGCTGCATCCCCTCTCATGGCCACCGATAATGAAACCCAACACCTTTGGTCGTCTGTCTATTTCTGTCGATCTGCCGCTCAGGAGCTTTTACCTGATCTATTCCACCCCCTTCTGCCTGAACAGAGCCTGACTCAGGGAGAGAGGGGGAGGTGGGGGCGGAGAGAGAGAGAGAGAGAGCTCTGTTAGTAATTAGTGGTCTAGATAATGGGGCTAGGCCAAGGAAGGTTGCCAATAATCTGGCCTAATTGCTCAGATGTATGCCAAAGCGTCCGTCTAGGACTGGGCAGCAGATAATGGCTTTGGCAGGTGTTGCCAGGGAAATGCCCCCGGTGGTGTGAGCTTTTAATGACCACCGAGGTGTGTGTTTGTGTACAGGTACATGTATATCCATTTAACAGTGGGAACAAACCATGGACTCTGATTTTTCACAGTGTGTACAGTTGTGGACTAGTGACATATCTTGCTTTCATGAATGCGCCCTGTGATCTAAGGTCTTTAATTATCAAACAACATATTCTACTATCATCGCCCCATGGAATAATTGCAATGCAAAACTATTGAGTTTGTATGTTTTATTGGTATTTTCCTTGGGGAATGTTAATGTTAATGTCCGTTGTGTTCACTGAAGCAAAATGTGTAATGCTAATTTTTAGGGCATATAAATAAATTTGATTTGATTCAACTTGACTTGGTTCTAAAAACAATTAAAAAACACATTCATTTTTTAAATGAAAACATAAGTTTCCTTTAGACAACAAGGTCCAAAACTTATTTGTTCATTAGTTTACAAACTCACTTAAAATTATATTTAACAGAATAAAATCTAACCTTAATTCCAGAGCTGGGTTTAATGGAGGGAAAAAGAAGTCAGTGGAGTGATTTCATGAAAATTTCCTTTTTTGGCAGGACGACTGGTTACAGGGTTGAATAGATGAGGATTTTACTCAGTTGAACGTTGTAAATCCCTATAATGTGTTTATGCTTCTAACTATTATTATAATTATTACGTAAAAACAATAGGTTTATTGGTTCAGTCAGATCTGCTCGCGATGGAAGCAAAACTTCTCAAATTACAAGTTTGTAGAATCACAAATCAGTTTTTGTGTAAAACACAATTATTAACGCAACCTATCTAAACTAAATACTTTACTTCAGTGGTCCCCAATCACTGGGCCGTGGACCTGTACCGGTCTGTGGGTGAATTGATGCCAGGCAGCAGAGAAATAATGTTTCCTTTTGGCGTCGTTTGTCTATTACTTCCACTTGATCCATATCCATATCAACAAAGGAACTGACCAAAAGAATGGCTAGGTTTCGCTGACCAATAGAATGGCTAGGTTTCCATCATCAATAATGCAAGTATATTTGATAAGGAAATATTTTCTCAGTGAAGACAACAACAATAAACTCAAAATGACGCAGAGTCATTGATAAAAGATTCAAACTTTTGAACTGGTAGCAGAAAATTATAGGCTGTGTGCACTTGAGAAATCCCTGTTGTGCCCATGCACAATTTATTCGGGTAGGAAGATTTTATAGGTAGGAAAATATTTCAGAACACCGTTAATTCAATTTTATCAAGGTGTATTTATCTTCCACAACTTAACGACTGGTCGGTGAAAATTACTTTCAATCCGAGAGCCATTTAGTTTTACTTTGACAAATTAAATTATTTACCTAGAGAAAACTGAAGATGCCAATTTTCATCAACCTAAGAAGCAACTGACGCACTTTAACCAGTACATTGGAGTTGACAACTACCAATGGTGACCCACAGGGGGCTCTGCTGACATTTTGACCCAAGTTACTTTATCATCTTCCAATTTTGTTTCATTCTTTCTCCATCATCTCCAACTATCATGAGCCTGAATGCCACCACTCAATGGGAAACAGTACAGTCAGCTGGAGGGAACTCTGCCCCAGAGTGGGATCCAGATTAGAGGTTCACCCATACAAAGTGCTCTCAGTGTCCAGCAGGCTTTCAAAGCAGGCAATGGAGTCGGGTCAAGATAATGAACGTCCAGACTGACCAAAGGCTGCAGTCACTCTACCTAATAGCTTACTATCTCCATATGACTCAGACCAGTAGCGTCCTGAACTTCGCCTCAAGAAACCACCGAGGCTGTGGACTCCACAAAGCTGCTCCGTCTGCTGGAGCTGCCTCCAACACTTTCTACACAATCACAGCAACCGGCAGTGAATGGAGCCAATCATTTCAAACCTGATGGCTGAACCACACAGGGATGAACAGGGAAAAGAGAAGAGCAGACGGACCCGACCGTTCACAGAGGGCTGGAAACATCCCCACCTGGACCAATGACACTCACCTGAAAGAGAGAGAAGAGAGAAGAAAAAGATTTTTTTTTTAGAAAATTCTGAATATGGACAGAACAAAGTGGGCAAGGCAAAAGCGACTGGGTGACTTTTCTTAACAAAAAAAAAGTTCCCATTTTTTTTCTTTTTTTCACAAACCCTTTTTGTATTCACACACGAATAAATGAAAAGTTCCTGGACATTTTCTTTTCTCCACTGGCAAATTCTTGTTTTGTAAAACTCTGGGGAATTTCTTTGACATCAGGTCATAACTCACTTCCTTGTCTCATCTCAGAGAAGTTTCATGTTTCTACAGTTTTAGGAATAACAATGAATGAAGACTGAGATAAAAAAAAAATGCTCAGTACATTGACCCTTAGTGGAACAAAAAAAAAAAAAAAAAAAAAGAAAAAAAAAAAAAGTAGCCATATAGTATAGACCGGCCCGGCAGGTTTACATATATGCTCAGTACATTGACCCTTAGTAGAAACAAATATAAAATGTACAATTTTCATAAATGTATAAGAAATGGAAAAGTAAAATATATATAAATATATATATATTTAACTTTTCCATTTCTTATACATAATTCCGGACTATAAGCCGCTACTTTTTTCCCAAACTTTCAACCCTGCGGCTTATTCAGTGATGCGGCCAATTTATGTAATTTTTCTAACGGCCGCCAGGGGCGCTCGAGTAGAAACGGTAAGATTAAG
>JAFBJS010001761.1:25877-41066 GCA_016785265.1 Paraplagusia blochii | reverse complement strand
CGGCCACTTCAGTTGTGGAACCGATAACGAGAAAGACCGGATGTTTTGCACCATATCTCAGGCAGATGTGTATAAGAGACAGCATTCCTCCATCAGTCTCCCATCCCCTCCCCAACCCTCTCCTCTCTCCCTTCCATCTTGTGCAATCACTCAGGCCTGCAGAAGTAGGAGGGAAGGGGTGGAGGTGGAGTCTGGATATTTAATCAAGTGAGCTTGGTCTGCTAGTGCCGAACAACAACTCTGATCAGAAGTGGGATTTAGCGAGTGATCAGCGAGGGGCACCGCTGGGTTTGGGCTATTGATCAGTTTGTAGAGCATTTCTCCTTTAATGAGGCCTGTCTTCTGATTTAGAAGGAAAAAAAAAAAAAAAAACGAAGGTGAGCGTGGGTATGCAAAATCAGGCTAATTATGGGGAGACTGTGGAAAAAAAAAAAGTCCAATTTCTGATTCCATGTGAAGTCATTTCATCAGAGCTATTTCACATCAAAGTTTTCAACTAAAGTAGTTCAGCTGTGGATCAATTTAGGGCCAGGGAGCCACAACTTTTTTTTTTTTTTTTTTTTCAAAGGGAACTAAATTAGACAACATCAAAACACCCAAAGGGGCATGGATGGTTTTTAGCCTCAATATGTGAGCCTGCTATGTAGGAGTGAACTGACCAGAGTGAACCCTCCCCTTCAACCAGAAAAAAGCTCTAAAATAACACAGTAGCCTAAATTTGCTAATTTAGGCTACTGTGGGGATCTGGGGAATGTAGATTTGGGAACGAGTACCACAGATGCAATATTTGCCTTGAGAATGTTGATGAATAAGTAGAGAGAGGGTCAGAAGGATTGTGTTTTTGTAGATTTAGAAAAGGCCTCTGACAGGGTGCCAAGGAAGGAACTGTGGTTTTGTATGAGGAAGTCAGGAGCGGCAGAGAAGTATGTTAGACTGGTGCAGGACATGTATGAGAACAGTAGGTGTGCTGTTGGAATTACAGAAGACTTTAAGGTGGAGGTTGGACTAGCTCCTTATTGTTTGCTTTAGTGATGGACAGATTGACAGATGAGGTCAGACAGAAGTCTCCATGGACGATGGAAGATTTGGAGAACAAGCTAGAGGAGCCGGATTGAGATGATTTGCAATGTTCATATTGCAATTGTGGATACACATTGGTAGATGATCCTAAATATGGAGCTACCAGAGACAAAGAGGAGATTGATGGATGCAGTGAGGGAGGACATGGCGGTAGTTGGAGTTGAGGATACAGAGGGCAGGGAAAGGTGGAAATTGTTGATTCGCTGGGGCAACCCCTGGAAAAAAGGGACAAGCCAAAAGGAGAAGACTGACAGACTAACACGTGGTCAAATTGTACAGATTTGCACAAAAAGGTTGAAAGGGTTTAAGGTCTTGTGACTGGACATGTCCCTATTAGACTGTGAGCTGCATAAGGTCAAACTGAGGAAATAATCATATGTCACATCCTCCCTGTGAACCACGGCCACTTCAGTTGTGGAACCGATAACGAGAAAGACCGGATGTTTTGCACCATATCTCAGGCCAGGCCAACGCTAATTGAGCACTACACTGCAAAAGGACGTCAGGCCAGTGTTGTGACAAGGCCCCCGAAGACAAAAAGACTGCAGCAATTGGCTCCCATGTTAATTGTCTCTTCAAAGCAGGATGGCACACACTCTGGTGCAGTATCTGACTGCGCTCGTCACTGACTCTTTTTTTTAAGCCAATCAGGCCTCAGATGTCTCCCCATCTGCCAAGATCAAATGACACGACATCACTTTGAGACAAGAACTGAGCCCCAGCCCCTGCCTGCATGTGTATCAAAAATGGAAGTGGGATAAAAGCATGCAGGGCTTTCATCTGTAAAGAAACTTGTTGAAGGGGAGCACCACTGTTAGCAGAGAGTCTACAGCTGTCAGGCAGCTACTCCCAGCTTCCCCGCCCATGGGTTAGAAGATGACACGAGCCGTAGACCCTAAGCCAAGGCAAATTGTTTTGTTGCACTCGCTACACAGTGACAAGGCAGGACTAACGTCTTCATCTGTCAGGATGGGGAAAGGGCAGACATTGGCAGGCTGGTCAGTCATGTGGACGTCCCCTCCTTTTCTTCTCATGCAGTCACAGCTCAGCCAGACACAGACGGCTCAGCGAACCAAGTAAAAACAGCTTGTTTAACGATAACAGCCGCGCCAGTTATTCCTCTTTGTGCCATCAGTGTCTTTGAAGGCTCTAAGCTGACTGACATACTCGCCGCCGTTAGTGTGGAGCCTCCACAGTCATATTCAGGGGCCCACAGACTGCTGATGGTCAGAAGAACTTATTGATAAAGAAATTGTATTATGCTAGGAATAAATGCTATTCTGAGCTGCAGCAAAACAAAAAAAGGAGGGTTCTAAAAATGCAAAAATATGTTGTTATCGTTTGACCTATTTTGCGCCAGGGACCAGTCATTAAGTTGTGGCAGACAAATACTCCTTAATGAAATTAAATCCCCTTTGTTCTGAAATATATTCCTACCTATAAAATCATCCTACCCAAATTGCCTGTGCATGGGCACAACAAGGATTCCATAAGTGCAAACAGCCTATAATTTTCTGCTACCAGACCGGTATAACAAGTTAGAATCTTGTATCAATGACTCTGCATCATTTTGAGTTTATTGTTGTTGTCTTCACTGAGAAAATATTTCCTAATCAAATATAGTTGCATTATTGATGATGGAATCCTAGCCATTCTATTGGTCAGTTTTTTGTTGATATGGGTATGGATGAAGTGGAGGTACTAGCCAGATGAACATTATTTCACTGCGGCACCAATTCAACCACGGACCGGTACCGGTGGCCGTCCCACATGTCTCTAGACTGAGTTTTGGGTCATGCCAGGTTACTACTGAGAGAAACGGCTAAAGTCTACCTCTGAGGAGATAAACAATATGAGTGATTCCCTTTAATCAGTCCTCTAAATGATCTGAATCCACCCTCAGGCCAATATTTTCTTCTCGTATCTTAACATTTATTAAACAGATAGTAGGGAAGTGAGTGACCTCTTTTATATTCTTCTGAGAATTTTCTTATCTAGCAGCTTCCCCTCGGCCACATTATCTTAATTGTGCAATTGGACAAATGTTCACAAAGCCATATCAATTTGGATTATGCGAGGATAAGGCTGATGTTTACTGATGCAGAATAACAATAGGAGAGGTTTACTAACATGGAGACAAAGGTGTTTACTATAATACTGAGACCTGTAGGACGTTAGTGACCAACAGATGAAGAGAGGAAAGCAAACTCCTTGTCATTGTGACACTGTGATTCACACCACTGCACACAACAAAATGTCACCTCTGTATTTAACCCATCACCAAAGTGAGCAGTGGACAGCTTTGAACGCCCCAGAATCTGTGAGTGGGGACGGTGCCATGCTCAGTGGACCTCAGTCGTAACCTGGCAGTTGCTGGATTTGAACTTGGAACCCAGTCCGGTTCCTTTACCACTAGGCCACCACTGCCCCAATGAACAGTAGTTAAACAGAACCACATACAGTATGTGTATAACATATACCAACTCTTTAAAGTCGGTATATGTTCTGTTGGTCAAATGTCCTACAGTTCCCATCAACTTTGACAAAGTCAGCATAGCTTTTAGTGCAGCCATCAATGCCAATCAAATGAGAATTCAATGCCTGAAAATTACACTGATCACAGCAGAACTGGTGACAAAGTGACGGGCCATGGACCCTGATGGAGTCCATTTGGTTCAGATGAAGAAAAGAGCCACGGGCCTAAGTGGTGTGTGACATGTGGTACCAAAATAAGGCCATTTGAAAGACAAGGGAAAGATGTCAGAGAAAAATTTTTTTTTTTTGGCCTCTAAAGATGCCCGTCCATCTGTAACAAGTCATCACAAATGATTTACTGTCTCTGGGGTTGGACTGAAGTCCAAGTCCAACACTTGGCCAGTCTTTGGTTTTGCATTGGCTGGAGTTGAACCACTGTCTGTAGGCATTAATATCACTTTATTAGAGGTTTCTGGTCTCTACACTGGTAGCAGCATCACTGCCATCTGCTGAACTGTCCTGTGTATAACTGTTGCTATTTACATTTGTGCACATGTACAAATATGTGAGTATACATAGATACACATGGTTGTTTTGGTGTGTACATATGTGTGGGTATATGTGTATAAATGTAAATAATAATTTATCTACGTGCCGCACATACATTATTTTCTCGATGCTGCTTGTTGTTCTTGCTCCTGCTTTTATTTTACTTTTTTTTTTATTTTAACTTGTATATATTGTCATATATTTCTATTTTATTTTTGTTAATATTTTATTTGACTGCCTCATTTTTTCCACTTCGCACAATTGTGAGCACTGGCTGCAATGTCATGTGACAAATCTTATTGAATCTAATTGAATTTTGCAGCATCATGTTTAGTGAACACTCGCTGAATTCCAGTTACCATTCAACCTTTCTTTACTAAATAAGCACCACAACACTGTGTCAGTGTATTAATGGAAAATGAAAAAATAAACAAAATAGCAAAAAAAAAAAAAAGTGGCTTTGAGAATTATGTCCAAAACTGACCCAACAATAGGTCTGTAATGGCCCGGGGCTGAAAACACACACAGTATTCAATGATCCACACTACTGATTAGCAAGCATTTAGCTTTTAGTAGAACAATGTTGCTATTATATTCTGCTTTTGAAAGAAAATATAGAGTGGGGAAAAGCATTCAGCCGGTGGGTAAACGGTGATCACTGGAATTTTAAAAGCCAGAGAACATCTTTTGAATGAGGTAGAGACATTCTAGTCAGAAATTAACACGCTGTGTCAGTCAGTACGGCCCCTCCAAGCAAAATAACGTCACCCTGCTGTGAGTTACTATTATATGAGTGACTGGGTTTCGCTAATCAAACACCATTTTGGTTTTAAATTTTGTTAAATGTATCAGAAGAGAGCCGAATCGGAACGACTTTCTGTCTCTTTTCTGAAAATGCCTGGAATTTTTAAAGCAGAAACATCTTCTTTCAAGGCTGCTGCTGCTGCTGCTGCAGGACGCTCACATTTTCATATGAAACATCATTTCTGCAGAGCAACGTGCAGCGGAGACATCATTATTTAAACGCATGCAAAGAGACACTTTAGGGGACGCCTTTCTTTTGGTGAGTGCAGTAAGACCTTTGGGGATTATCCAATCCACATCATTTCCCTCAAACCTCACGCTTTCGTGATCACATAAAGGATTACAAGGCTTCGCAAGAACACATTCAGGCATTAACACCCCACAAAGCACAAACCTCTCAAGGCCGAATTAAGACCCTCGTCTTCGACTTTGCAGCCCTGCCGTCCAAAGCTTCCAAAAGAATAAAAAAATATATATATATTTATATAAATGCATATTTATAATGGCATGGCCTTATGTTCAGACTTTTTATGATACATGGCAGAGGAGCTTCGTTTTGACAAGGTTATCTCAAGTCTCACACATGAGTGGTTCACAGTGGATCGTTGTAAAAAGACTTCTTAAAGATGTGAAACCCGTAGACTCTCGGGTGAAAGACTGAGGCTCAGGTAAAGAGCTCCTGCTGTAGAGTTCATTATCAAGGAAACATCCTGCGTGATGTTACTCAAAGACGCCGACTGAAATGCCAACAATAGCATTTCCAAAAAATATTTGATGAGACGTCTCTTAAAAATCTCACAGAATGTAAAGAAGGTCAAACGTTGGGAATAAATCTGAACTGCCATCTTGGATAAATATAATTTTCTTGGTCAGAGGAGGGACAATGGATACATTGGTAGAAGACTGAAGACGACAGGAGACAGAGCTGGAGGTGGTGGAGTTAAAGATGCTGAGGTTCTCTTTAGGAGAGACAAGGATGGACAGGATCTGGAAAGAGGTGATTAGAGGGACACCAAAGACAGGAAGGTTTGGAGAAAAATCTGCAGAAGACAGATTAAGATGGTTTGGACATGTTCAGAGGAGGGACAGTGGATACGTTGGTAGAAAAATGATCCTAGAGATGAAGATACCAGGTTGGAAACAAAGAGGAGATTGATGGATGCAGTGAGGGAGGACATGGAGGTAGTTGGAGTCAGAGTTGAGGAGAGGAGAAGTGTTGACTAATTGTAGCAAACTCTGAGGGACAAGCTGAATGGAGAAGAAAATAAATATTGTTTTCTACATAATAACAACAGTGTTTCGGTAAATCGGTGTATCGGTAAATGTCTTTGAGAATTCTAAACTTTGCACAGAATTTTCGCTTTGTTAAGTGTTACATTGAATTAGGGAAAAAAAAAAAAAACAAGGAGTTGTGGTGTAAAACCTGTTACAAAACGTTAACCATGATTACCTTACCTTACCTATATATATAATAGAAATATATATATATATATATATATATATATATATATATATATATATATATATATATTACTTGTTTTATTTCTCGTGAGATAAAAGTTTGATGTCTGCTTTGATTCCGAGTTGCAAATTTAAAAACCTGTCAAAGCCGCAGGAGACAAACAAATGTCTCAACAAGTTTCAGAGTGAAAAATGTGACACCCTTTGAAATTACAAATACTTATTTCAGAATATTTTCCGAAATATTCCGTTGTATTTTTTAATGGCTTTCTTTTAGGTGCGAACAGTGGTGAGCAGGAAAAAACAGCGTGATTTAGATTGAACTGAGGGAAACGACAGGTGTAAAATCACAAACTGAATGTAAGAAAAAAAGATGTGTCACTTACTACAGAGAATTTAGCCACGAATTTGAATTCTTTTTTAAAGCTTTTTTAATGTAGTCTGAAGTGGCAGCGTTTTCTCTACGTACATGGTTTAGGCTTCTGCAACAAGTCATGAAATAACGACATCATGCTGCCACAGCTTCAGAGAGCAGCCTGTTCCAGCTGTCCTGCTCCTTATCAGAGAATTTTTGTTGCCACATACATGAAGTTGGTTTCCACCCCTTCATTTTTTAGGTACATTTTGGATTTTGCATCTCATAAAAGGAGTAAAGATGAGTGCTGTTCCACTCGGCTGAGGTGGGACAAGGTGGCATTTTAATGAGGAGGAGACACTTGTGGTTGTCAGGAGAAAAAGGAGAAGGGAGTACTTTAACTTTCTCCTGTTGCTGGCAGATGAACAAGGAGGATTTGGTAACATGATGAGAGGCTGTGGGGGCACATGGAGGTCTTCTCCTCAGTCCCCCGTCTTTATTCCGATCCATTCCCAGATTTTTTTATTATTATTATTTTTTATTATTATTCGGATTTTTCCACCCATTGGTAAAATGTCCTTGACATTGCCAAGTGCAGTCGACACATGTGACACTTACATGTGCTCTCCCAGTAACACTTGGTGTCATGTGGCAGCCTCTGCCCACCCATGTGCCCTGTAGTTTCACATTTCTGCCAATCACTGTCCCACTATCCCTCCAAAAAATATTTTTAAAAAAAGAAAAAAAAAAAAAAAAAAAAAGGAGGAAATAATGTAAAACACTTGCTGTGCAGACGATATAACCCTTGTAAATATGCAATTGTCAGTTAAAATTAAAAATAAATATCAATAAATGATTTGATACATTTAAACAAATATATAAAATATAATATAGGATAGTTATATGCAACAGGGACAATGCAAGAGGTTGAAAACTTAGTGTAACGGAAGTTTTAATTTTAATTATTTAGTTTGATTGAATAATCTACACACTAGTAGAGTGTGAGGTTACAATTTAATATGGTGTGTATACCGTCAAAATAACCAAATAACACAAATATGGGTATTTTTTTATACATTTAATGACAGCGTTATTGTAGGGACAACTCAAGTCCACTGCTGGGGCAGACGCACTGTCACAAAGGTCTCCTCCTCTGAAAGTGCTCAGTCTGATTTATCAGAGCACAGGTTCTGATGCGGCGCCCAGGCTTTGGGCCCACGTCATATTTCTCAGCAGCATCCTTGAGGATCACCTCAAGTGTCGTTACCTTGTATCACAAAAAAAAAAAAAAAAAAAATCTAGCAATGTTGCCAAAACCAGGTTTGGAAAATAAGGGTTGAGAGTAGTTGGAATTCTGAACACCCACTGCATCTGAATATATTTCAAGAGAAAAACTACACACACAAGTGTAGATTCACACTAACTAAATATAGACGTTGACATTAATAACTATTTGATATTGAAAAAGGAAGTGGAGGTTTGCTCCAACTGTCTGTAAAAATATACCAAGGTACGTAAAAATATGGTTTTTCAACTGAAGGCTGCCCTCAGGTGTCTCAGTGTGTGGGTGGCAGGTGTTATTTTAATGTATTTAACTTCCCAGCTGTTATAGGTAATGTTCTGATCAGAGGCAGGTCTGCAGAACAAGGACTCCATTCTACAGTCCAAATGAGGACTGAAGAATGGAGAAGGCAGGAGTCGTTTGTTCTCTCCCTTAAGGCAGCAAGAGAAAAAAAAAAAAAATCTGCAGCTTCGGTTTGATTTCCTGACACAGTACTTTTTGAGTAATTGGTCAAGATTTAAAGTGGCCATGGCTATCTTTGGTACACCAACAATTAAGAGTCGGGTGGTTGTCTTTGGGGCAGTGGTGGCCTAGTGGCTAAGGAACCCGGACTGAGTTCCGAGTTCAATTCCACCAACTGTCAGGTTACGACTAAGGTCCACTGAGCGGCGGCATCGTCCCCACACACAGCTCCCCGTGGGTTCAAAATCTGCACACTGTTCACTTTGGTGATGGGTTAAATGCAGAGGCGACATGTTATTGTGTGCTGTGGTGTGAATCACAGTGTCAAGAAGTTTGCTTCCCTGCTTTCCTTTTGCTAAATTCTTCGAATGTTTGGGACATCACATGCCACCTTTAGTACACACACACACCAACAACAACCCTAATGATGAATTGTGGAAAACTATCTCATCCTAGTTTGAAGAAAATCACTCGAGGGTAAGAAAAAGTTAGTCCAGGAAGAGCCATTCTTGGCTTTCTACATCTGCCACTCTGTTTTTTAGCCTGATTAGCGTGCGCTAATCGACTTTGCTAATCACACCCTCAGGTGAGAGTAAAACGTGGAAGGAGGAATGGAGGGATATGGGGACAGAAGGGTGAGGTGGAGAAAGATTGAAGCTACAAAATGGACGAACAGCTGCTCGGTGCTCTTTTGCATCAATGCCCGGGAGAACGGTTCCACTGGGTGCTACTGGGCTGCAGTGCCACACACTGCTGCAGAAAAACACCGGAGGCTGACGACTGCTTTTGTGCCTTGGCTAACTCTCAATGGTTCATTATGGGATAGATGTTATCTATATGGGAGGAGTGGGACAGGATTGAGGGGAGTGAAAGAGAGACAACGACGACACACCTCACGGCTCTGGTCAAGGATAAAAGCTCACATGGTTGGATTATATGGATAATAGTATGTGTTCTGATAACAATACTAGTTTGGAGTATGTGTTTGGAGAGAAAGGAAGTATAAACAATTAAGAAAAAAAAAAAAAAAAAAAAATATCTTCTTATATCAGATCTTCTTCTGCTTGTCTGTAGCCAGGTCACAGGGGTAGCACCACCCATATCACATTGCACAATATTGTGAGCCTTTCTGTGGGTGGTGTCAGTCGAGACGTTGCTACGCTCAGTAGAGTACCTCAGTTGCAACCTGGCAGCTGGTGGATTCGAACCTTACTGACAAATGTCATCTTAACTGCCAGATCTCCACTGCTGATTTTGTAAATTGACTTTTTTTTGTTATCATTATTATTATTTTACATATTTTGTGACAACTCTCATATTTTAATCTTTATTACAGGTCCTAACTGTTGTTAGTCAGCCAAATATTTGCCATTTGTGGGATGTCTTTTTGGCAATCAAATGTTTCCAGTGGCTAAATCTTCTTGAGGCGGAAAAAAAAAAAAAAAACCACGATGCATGTATTGGAATTTTTCGGTGTATTTGAAGCACCACTTATTTTTGGCAAATGCTACAACATTTCTTGAAAATGCTTTATATGCCTTTTGTAATGTGCTGTTGTTGCATGTTTCCTTCATGAACCAACACAGAGGATTATAAACCTGGCCCCTGGACTTCTGTGTGATCAAATATCCTCCTATGAAGAGCAACAATACCAACTGCAGCAAAAGTTTCCCTTTATTTCTCCTCCACATATGAGACACACAAATATAAGGGTGCACTGCTGCTAAATAACGAATGGCCGCGCAGAGCTGCATAGATTCAGATGAATGATAGAGGCAGGACATCTGTGCTATCTGTATTCCTTTATTTTCAATTGCCCTTAAAAATCTACTGTAAAATATATTTCCTTCCTGGCCTGCATTCATGAATTATTCCCTTCCTCAATGGCGAGGGGGAATTGTTTTCCTCCCAATGCACTTTTTTAGTTTTTTTTTTTTTTTTTTTCCTGCAACTTCTTCCTGCTTGAGTAACTGTTTTGTCTTCTCCCCGTTCCCTTTTTTTTTTTTTTTTTTTAATACGCCCAGTGAGATGTAGAAGTACACCCACAAAAACACACTACAAGGCAGACAGAGGTGTCGAAATGCATTTGTGATTTACAACAAATATTTTGGAAGTCCACTGGGACTTCTGTTTCACGTCTCCGACTCCACGTGTTTGACACGACTGCTGCCAGGCAGCCCTAGCAAGACTAAATGAATAATTACAGGGTTTCTTTAGGCTTCATTCATTTACTGCAAACAGTGATTGTGGCAGAAAGAAACAAAACGAAGGAAAATGCCAAAAATAAGAGGAGGTATTTTTAAAGAATAGAAATTAGTTGATCTAAAATAGTCAGTTACCTTCAAAGCATAGCATGTCAAACAAAGGTTGTCCAATTGGGGCCCGACAAATCCAGCATTTTATAATACTATTTATACTTACACTTATGCTTGTGGTGATATTTCATGCTGAAATATTTTTAAAATTGTATAATTACAGATGAAAACTAATTCAGGAATGAGGTGATTAGAGGGACAACACAGGACAGGAAGACAGGAGGGTTTGGAGAAAGACAGATTGAGATGGTTTGGACATGTTCAGAAGAGGGACAGTGGATACATTAGTAGAAGAATGATCCTAGAGATGGAGCTACCAGGTAGGGGAGATTGATGGATGCAGTGAGGGAGGACAGGAATTGTTGACTCACTGTGGTAACCCCTGAAAAAGGGACAAGTCGGAAGAAAAGAAGACGGAGAAGACAGATAAAAAAATAGAACCAGGGCCGAAAAAATATCATTTTAACTTATCTATCTATCTATCTATCTATCTATCTATCTATCTATCTATCTATCCACCAGAAGACACTGTCATTTGTCAAAATATGAAACCATTTTTTGACCACCATGTCCTAGTGAGCCAGGGCTTATCAGACTACCTCAGAGGCCTGAGCTCATGGCACACGGAGCCCTTCTTGTTTCAAATATGTTAGAGTATAACCTGACATGGTCCAGTGGGCAAGCTTCCTTCCTCCCAGGCCTTGCTCTCGCAACCTGCTCATATTAAAAAAGTAACATGGGCCTCGATGACGGAGGTATGAGCCTGCTGAGGTGCTAGAATGAGGAAAAGAGGGGAAGTGGTGAGACCAGCAGGTTGGTCAGGGACCAGCTGGGAATTGGAAGAGAGGTGAGATCGGTGAGGTGAGAATGGAGCAGCGTCTGAGGTTTCCATTGCACTTGACTACTCTTAGCTGAGGCAACCAAGCATAGAGGGATGTGCAGCTGGAAGTGGGGGCGTGCGACTGGAGTCTCTGCGGCTTAGCTTGGTCTTCTTAGGAGTGATAACCCTCTCTCCACTGCACAGTAACCATGCTCATCCTATTTTTCCTCTCTTCCATGAACCTCCAGAGAATTTAATTCAAACCAGAGGAGGTTCTGTTACATGGATCTGCAAATACACCTACACCGTCATATGTATGAAGCTACAGTAGAATTTACAAAACAGCATTAAGAGAACAAATGATTTTACTATTTGCCAAACGACTTCAAGGAATAATACTTAAATAATGCACCCAGTTAAATGTTGCAATCACAACACAGTTTGGCAAGAGACCAATTATCAATGACAATTGAACCATGTGACCCTAATCCTAATCTGCTTTGGCAGGCTGGAACCTCAGTATTCACACCTGGTATCAATGCAGCAAACCAGTGATTTTCATGCTACAAAGTCAAAGTCACACCTACTAAGATTCCTCATCTTGACACAACACGGACCAACAAAGAGATAAAGGAGCGAGTCCAATATGCCATGTGTCAAATGTTTCACAATACTTCCTACTAAACCTCAAATGGTGAGACAACTCACAAGAATTCAATCTTTCATGATAATGATGGTTGAATCTAGTTTTTAAATATCTAGAGAAAATAATAACTGTAACTAAGTAATTTACTTGTACAACTGAAACACAAGTTAGAAGTTATGAACACATTCCTGTTGCCGGGTCGCAGGGGCAGCTGGCAACACCCAAATCACATTGCACCATATCATGAGCCTTGCTATGCTCAGTGGCAACCTGACTGCTGATGGATTCGAACCTGAAGCCCTGCGGACCACTTCTTTAACTTATTTAACACAAGAATATGTGAATAAGTTATGGACCACAAAGAAGGCATATTTACTGAAAAATCCATTGATGGACACCACCGCTGAATGTGCATAATGTAACCACTTAAGTTTAGGAGTCCATTCACAAACCTATTAAGCCAGATGAAAGCCGATATGTCACGTTTAAATTGAAATATAATTATCTACGTTTTTTCCATGAAATTCTTCATCGTCCATTCCCTGAAGTCCAACATGGACAGTGTATTCAGAACACAAACCTTCCAACCTCTGCCTGCTGCTAATAAGCAAAGCACTTTATCCAAGGCTACTGGGAATCAACATTTGCTTCTTAAGATTCTATCCACACATTCTTGTCTCCACCTTTGACTTCTCTCCTGACTTCTTCATTGGGACTGTTTCATGCCTGTCCAAACCCTGTGGGTGCTCCAAATACAAATAAACTCTGCCAATGCTGAATAACTGCTGGGACTTATTTTTAGCTTTCAGAGCCCTTGATTCCAGGCTAACCCCTTCAACTTCACTACTTCACTGCATTCCTCTGAGAACCGGGGGAATTAAACACAAAACCATAACAGTAATTCATTGTTATTCTGATGCCAAAGTGTACATTGCACCTTAGAGGGATAAGACACTCCAGCAGCGCATTTTGCCACTCCACTCTGCCAGCATGGTGTTGTTTTGTATCTCCGGGAGGTGATGAAATATACACCAGTGAAGGTTCTGTGTGTCTGTGACTTTTGTGTGGGAGGCAGCTGGGAAGAAGTCATCATTAAGTCAGTGGAATCAACAATGGAGTCGGCCACAAAAGACCTTTCAGCTTGCTTTTCGATGCACATTGGTAGGTGGTCCAAAGATCTGAAGTCACAATGAAAGGAAATAATATCCTGGTTTCCCTTTGAGGACGGAGGAAAATGCAATTTGGAGTAAACAAAATATAAACTCAGCCGCCTGTTAATGACCTGGGTCGGTTCCAAACGGCAGTGCCTGACAATAACTGCACTGTAAAATGAACTTTAGTATCCGAGGTAAGAATGTTGAAAAGTCCCAGAAAAATAGTGACAAAATATACATGTATTTCCCATTAGAAACACCCAGCACGCAGCAATGATGAAACCAATTCCTGTACAGTCTTGGCTGTGTTTATATTCCGAAATGACTTGTACATCAGTGTTCCACACCCTTTATTGCACCACAGACAGAGTTGAGTTGTGTTAGATATATATGCCCCTTAATAAAATAAAATTTACAGTGTTCTGAAATTGTTTCCTACCTATAATATCGTCCTACCCTAACTAGGATTTCTCAGGTGCACACAGCCTATAATTTTCTCCTACCAGACCGGTATACATGGTTTGAATCTTGTATCAATGACTCTGTCTTCACTGAGAAAATATTTCCTAATCAAATACAGTTGCATTATTGATGATGGAATCAGTTCTTGTGTTGATATGGTTATGGATCAAGTGGAAGTAATATCCAGATGGGGCCGAAAGGAAACCGGTACCAGTCCCCGACCCAGTTGTTGGGGACTGATCAACATCACAGACATATTCTATTCTCATCTATGGCCAAAGACAATGCTGATACTTGTGAATTCTGAGCACTTTGAATGCACTACTGCTCAAATCTTATATCTGAACCATAAATATGCCCCTTGCTCAAAAAAGTTCTATCAAAATACGGAATAAAATATATGACACTATTGGAAATCTGCAAACTGTAGAACATAAACCACTGATTATTACATAACCGTTGATAGAAAAACCAACTGGAACTGGTGCTGATTGTGAGGCAGCAGCGTTTCTTCATTCTGAGTGGGTGGAATTGTTAACAATCACTTGCTAACAATTGTGTCCACTTGGGACAATGAGCACTAGAAGAGGCCTGTGTATCAGGTATGGGCAGAACACAGGAACTCTCTTGACATCCATCAATATCATTAGGAACTGTACATAATTTATTTTGTTTTATTATAGGATTTTTTTTTTTTTTTTTCCAATCAAGTTTTCAGCTGCATCACTGCTGTATGAAGCTGAAGGGTATATTTAAACTGTGCACCACTGTGTTCCTGCCAGTGTAGGATTTTATTCTTGTTTTAATAAAATATAATAATAAAAAAAAAATCTTAAAATATGTTTTCATAAATGCTCAAGGCAGAGGCCATGCTTTATGGAGGTCAACCTTCGCATTAAGATATTTCTGCAGCAGCCCACTGGACATTTTCCGCAATATGTATATGAAGGTTACAGAACAAATAATAAAGAGAAAAAGAAGAAGAAGAAAAAAAAAAAAAGCTCTGCCCACATGAAATTCAATGTACGATCCATGAAGTAAACAGAAGGAATACTAGGAGGGTTCTGAAGGACAAGGAGAGTCGTCCTCCTCTTTGCCGTGCAGTTCCTACTAAGATGTCACACCTCCTAATGGCCATGGGTGCACCAATGTAAACTTTAAGTACTATTGTCTGGGAACCATCCATTATTCCAGTCAATACAATCCTTTTAGTTCAAAATTGACAGCCATGGGCTAGAAGGAAGTCAAACCCCCGGGAACAAGAAATAAAAAAAAAAAAAATCTAAGCAATAATTTTCTCGCAATATGGATTGTTAAAAAAAAA
>JAFBJS010001761.1:5642-18069 GCA_016785265.1 Paraplagusia blochii | reverse complement strand
CCTTAAAATAATGCAGTCATTGATGCAAAATTCTAACTTTTTTTTACAAGTCTGGTAGCAGAAAATTATAGGCTGGGTACACTTGAGAAATCCTTCTTGTGCCCATGCACAGTTTATTTGGGTAGGAATATTTTAGAAAATATTTCCGAACACCAGAGATTTTATTTTATTAAGGGTTATTTATCTGCCACAACTTCACGACCGGTCCTTGAAAATTGTGTGAGACATTTAACAGGTATGTGGCGCAAAAAAAACGTTGGAGAGCACTGGCCCAGTGGTTGAGGGAGTGGACTTAAGTATGTAAGGCTTCAGGTTCAAAACCGAACAGCTAGAGTGCTCTGAACATCACACCGCCCCCACCTTTAAAGCATCCAGTGGGTTCACCACCAATAGGAAGTCTCATAGTGGCCTGGCAATGGATAAGATGACTGAATAAATGACTAATAGGCCAATCAATAGCTGCATTATATCAATAGTAAGAGTTTTGGTCATTAAAGTGTTTTTAATCTAAAAGAAATGACCCTGTTTCCTTTTGAACCAACATATGATCTTTTCAGTGACCTCACCAGTAGAAGTGGTTTCTTCTGACCTTGTGGACCACAGTAGTCAGACTTAGACTCAATTCAACGCCTCCTGTAGGGAGATATTAGTGTGGAGACAGAAGTACCGCTAGGCGACTCTTCTTCTATTTACAGTTATTTGTCAAACCTTTATTTATGTATTGCAAAAGTCTGGTAGGAAACTTTTACCAGCCATCTCGCAATCAGGGACCTGCAGTGTTTCATTCACTAGAAGAAAAACACTCTGTAAATTGCCTTGTCACTAATGAAAGCAATTTCCAACCAAAGAGCAGCAAGGAAGCTCTTAGGCTGATTATACAAGGAGGAAAAAAGAAAAGAAAAAAAAAAAAAAAAAATCACAGAAGGAATGACTTCACATTTTGTAGACTCAAGTTTCAAGGTGTATGCATGAAACCAAAGGTTATTTCAGAAACAACTACTCCAGATTCTTCAGCCTTGGCTAAGGTACTGAGTGATTCAGTGCCATAGTTTCTATATTTCCAAAACTAGATCAAGTGACAGAGAGCTGAAGGATGGTGAAGAGAGAGGAAAGGTGAAAGTGAACCAGCAATACAGTTGTCAAAAGAATCAGTATCTGAAACAAAATTTTACCCGGAAGACAACAAAACATCCCCAATATGATTCCCAGGGTTCCAGATGAAGACAATGTTCATAACCACCAAAGTGAAGACCTAATTTGAATGTATCTTTAAATAGAGGTGAAAACTTAATGTAATGAAAACTGAACTTAATGTAAATGTCTCCTACTGTTTTCACAGATTAAAAGTAAATTCCTGGTGTCCCTGCTGAATAATTTTCCTACCTATAAAATTTTCCTACCTGAATTAACTTTGCATTCAGACAAGTGCACACAGCCTTAAATTTTCTCTTGCCAGACAATTATACTAGGTTAGAATCTTGTACCAATGCCTCTGTGTCATTTTGAGTTTATTGTTGTTGTCTTCACTGAGAAAATATCTCCTAATCAAATATAGTTGCATTATTGATGATGGAATCCTAGCCATTCTATTGGTCAGTTCTTTTGTTGATATGGGGATGGATCAAGTGGAAGGAATAGACAGATGGGGCCAAAAGAAAACAATATTTCCACCAATTCACTCAGGGACCGGTACCAGTCCCTGTCCGAGTGTTTAGGGACCACTGATCTACATCACAATTGTACCAAGCCAACCGCCCTATCCAGGATTTTAACCTGCCCAGGAGGTGAAGCCTGGAGTTTTACCCCAAAGACAGAGACATTGCCTCTGGGCCAAAGTGAAGGCTCTTGGCCAACAACTCACCATAAATAGTGTTGACTGTTTAACTATTTTAATGATTGCTTTAACCATGTCTGTTTTTTTTTTTGTCTTTTTTTTGCAGTTTCTCCATCCAACTGTGAAATGGTCCATCCGTACTGGCACACACAGAACACTCAGCATTATCCTTGGCGTTGAGGAACAAAGCTGAAGTCTGCAGGTGTGTTTAACAGTAGCTACACAGATGATTGTTCATTACTGCTTCTCACATCATAAAAGATTTAATCCTCCACTGAAACACTGTGTGACTGTGTTTAATTGACTTTTATGGGCATGTGCCTCTGCAGACAGTCCAACCCTGAAATTACAGAACAGGAAACGAAGCCTTGAATGAGCAGAGTGGAGGGCTTTGGAAAATGAAGGGGGCAGCCTTTAAAGCGTTGTAATCTGCAGCCTTGACTTCTGCCCTGTTGCTGTGATGACTGCCTCCTTCACATTTTCAAAACCGTGCGGTGATTTTGAAGAGGTGGTTTCACACCCCCACATCTTGTTGAAAAAACAAAGGACCATTAATTTGAATGACTTAAACAAGAAGGATGGAGACAAACTAGGTGTTGACCCCCTGACGTGGAAGACTTGGTCAAATATGCCAAACTTGCCAAAGAATGCCAAAGAAAAGGTTTACAACAGGGCTCTCAAACTCGCGGCCCGTGGGTTTTTGTGGACCAGAGGATAATATGTTGCTGCCCCCATCTTGATGTGAAAATGTATTTACATTTAATGGTAAATCCTATGGTTCTCAAAAACCTGATCCACAGCCTCTGGCTCAGTGTTGCATTACACAGAATCTATGGAAAACTGATTTTTTTTTTTTTTTTTTTGTCTTTTCTATTGAACACTGAAAGCTGACGCGGCCCTTCGGTGAAATGATAGTGTGGGTGGTGGCCCTCAAGTTATTACATTTGTCACAGTGTGAAGTTCCTCAAACATTGTCTTTTTTTTTTTTTTTGTATATACATTTCTAAAACCAACAGTGGATACTAGCTTTAAGTCCACAGTAAAGCAGAATACAAAAAAATAAAAAAATAAAAAAAAATAAAACTACTATCTCATTGATGAATTTTGGGTAAAGACACTTATAAACAGCAGAACATCAACCCAGAGAAATCAGAATGTTCTAATATAAAGAAACCAAAACTAAAAGAAAAAAACACACAGGCCTTTCAACAGCTGCTCCATTAACCACCAAGTAAACAGTGGTATTTCAGGAACAGAGTTCTTGATTATCATATTGCGCAGTGGCCGGAAAGGCTGAAAAAAATCTCAGAGGGAAATTAATGATGCCACTCTGGACAAAGCGGTAAGTCAAGCCTAAAAAAATCAATCTTCAATTAATAACAGTATTTCATTTTTGATCACGGTACGGTTAATTATGGAAATGAAAGAACATGATGAGGAGCAGAAAAAAAAAAAAAAAAAAAAAAAAAAAAAAACATCTCTGAGTGTGACAAAAAAAAAAGCCCCACACAGACATTAATAACAATAACTGAAGCGCTATTTTTTCCAGTTCTGTTCATTAGATTTAGCTCTATTATATTATTAGAATGGATAATGAAAATAAATAAGAAAAAAAAAAAAAACAGCCACAGAAATGAGTACACATGTAGAGCCAACGTTACAGAACTACATTCCCTAAACTAACCCAGAACTCCCATTATTTGTGACCAATGAAGAGTGCAATAGTTCATCAAAGCAATGTCTAAATTTAGCTTTTTTTTTTTCCCCAGATTGGACAGTTTTGTGGACCGCAATGAGCAACAAGTTTCAATTTCAATGATTCTGAGAGGATCTTCTCGAAACATAAAACCAACTCTATTCATGTAGTATTTTGAAGAATCATGAACAATTAAATTAACTTTGTGTTTGTCCTCAATCCAACCTTCCCCTCAGTCAAGTAGTTGTTATTAGGAGTTTTAGACCGAGAGGCTTGTTCAGTCTGTGAGCAGCTGTACGAGGGTCACACGGCTTCCTGTACGAAGCACGCAGCAGGTAGCTGTCATTTAATGTCCCCTACGTCTTCACTGCAACATCTGCCCGGATCCACTTGAAGCGAGACTCATTGTTTCCTCTCTTTTGCCTCTTTTTGATTGTTTGTTTGTTTCACTTACAATTTAATACAAGAGATTAGTGATATCGCTGGATGGAGAAAAAAACGATTCCATTTGGAACGAGGACAAGTGCATTGATGCACGACAGTCGGAGGAGATAACAGACTGCTGAAAGTAGAATTTCATTTTCAGATTAGAAGCAAGCTGTGCAATAAAATAAATAAATAAAAAAAAACCCTCTCTTCTGTAAAAAGGCTGTCTTGCCAGATGCCTCTTTGGGTGAATCCTTAATGTGATTAGCTTTTAAATGTGCTTTAAAAGGCCTCCTCTGCAAAGAAGACAATTAGGTTTTCAAGCGGTGAACTAGCGATCCACCTCTACAGCTAAATATCCATAGGCTTATCACATAGTTTACTATGTTATTTCCAGATACTTTTTCTGTAATGATATTGTAAATAGAAACCATAATAAAAAGAATGACCACTTTATTTGCCATGAGAACCTGCCTTGGATCGACAATAATGCCTACTGGCACAGTATAAGGCAGTGGTCCCCAACCACTGGGCCGAGGACCAGTTCCGGCCCTTGGGTGAATTGGTGCCGGGCGGCCGAGAAATAATGTTTCCTTTTGATCCCATCTGGCTATTACTTTCACTTGATCCAAACCCATATCAACAAAAGCACTGACCAATACAATGGCTAGGATTCCATCATCAATAATGCAACTATATTTGATTAGGAAATACTACTATTCTTACGTTTTTTTACCTGTTGTGGTAGGAGAAAATTATAGGCTGGGTGCACTTGGGTAGGAAGATTTTATAGGTAGGAGAATATTTCAGAACACCAGAAATGATCCCCCCTTTGTAAATGCGTAGTTTTTGTACACCGGGCATCTGTTGTGTTGTGTTTCATTCTTGACTGGAGAGAAGAGCTGACGGTGCAACATAAACACAACACTAAGCCTTGAATTCACACTCTCTAACTACAAAAGAATTTAATTTCATGAACTTCCAAAGCTGTGTTCCTCAGTTTGCTTTTCTTGGACTGGACATGGAATTCTTCGGTGGTGCATCAACAGCCAGGCAAGTCAATCCAAAAATCTTTTTTTTTTTTTTTTCCCTCATCTCTCTCGCAGCAGCATCTGCAAACAAATACAGCTCCTGATTTTTTTTTTTTTTTTTTTATGGTCGTCGGGACTTAAATATGAATGATTTACATGCATTACCGACTCTTGCAGCAGATCTAAAATTGCCTCAGGTTTAACCTTCATCCCACAGTGAGAGCAGAGCAATGTTTAAGAAATTCCAAAAACCTCCACCCTCTGTTTTGTTTTGTTTTTGTCTTCCTTCCTTTCTTTTGCGCTCTATCTCCAAATAGCCGAGAGTAGACAGGCTGGCTGTGTTTTACAAAGTTAGCAGTAAATGTTTGTATTCAGTCATGTCAGCTTGCTCCCAGCCGTTTCCTCCTCAACTGCACAAACTCTGCTTCTTCTTCTATCTTCCCTCCTTTCCCCCTACACTTACCAACACACTTGCCAACGGGCAATTACTCCCCGTTAGCCCACTCTGTGATTTGTTTGTTTCCCCTGAAAAGGTTAGCGCTCAACATAATGCACAGGGGTAAAACATGCTCCACTTAAAGCTGCATTTGCTTGTCCTTATTAAATAAGCGTGGACTCAGAAGGAGGGCCATTACTGCTCTACCTGGACTTATGAAGAGACTGACTGATACTGAATCTCTGACACAATCAAGAGTAGAAGACGGAGCCACTCAGCTGGAGTTAGAGTCCAGCATAATGAGACAGTGGGGCCTCAACTCCCTGCTTTTACATTCACACTTGGCTTCTTCAGACCAATTTCCATTGAAGGAGTGAGGGAGAAAATGAATGAGATTCACACACACAGCTTGGTTACTCAAGGCTGTCATCAAATCCAAAAGGTGCTGCGTTGGAGTCATAAGCCCAACTAGAGCCACTGAGATGGAGGAGGAAGGAAAGAAGGAAGGAAGGCGAGGGACGGGGGTTGGATTTTCAAGCTACTTTCTTTTTGTTACCAGTAATTGGGTTTGGGATAATCAGATTGTCTGCCCGTCCTGTCTGGTCCAAAGTTTTTTTTTTTGTTTTTTTGTTTTTTTTTTCAGACATGGGAGGGGATGAACGGGGACACAGTCAAAAAGACAAAGTGACTAGAAAACAAGAACATAACAGGAGCTAAGGATGCTGTGGAATTCACATCACTACAAATGTGATGCAGGCTGTAGAATCTTCTTCTTTGTACTTTTTTTTTTTTTTTTTTTTTTTTTCAATAGTTACCAAAACAATTAAAAAATTCCATCTCAACCTGCCCTCTGTATCCTCAACTCCAACTACCTCCATGAAGGAGGTACCTCTCTGCATCCATCACTCTCCTCTTTGTCTCCTACCTGGTAGCTCCATCTCTAGGATCATTCTTCTACTAATGTATCCACTGTCCCTCCACTGAATGTGTCCAAACCATTTTAAGCTAGTTCGTTATCAGATGTTCATTATCAAAGAAAAAAGAAACAACAACAATAATATTCTTACCAATGGCTAACGCTCACATATGAAATACATCTGACAGCGCTAATATATTCTGCTATCTGTGATGCCTGCTTTTTTTTCCTATAGCTTGATTTATTGCTGGAGAAAAACAAGTTCAAAGCGGACAGATCTTGAGGTTGGACCTACACCCCCTACCCCCACCCCCACCCATTCACCCCATCACAGAGTGCGGCTGCATCACAGCCTGGACTGTTGCAGTCAGAAATGACAACAGAGTGTGACACCGAAAGGTCTCGGAGTTCAGCTCCCTGAAAATGTCACTGGGCCAGCTGTGACAGAAAGCCACAGAGAAAGATTGGATGAAGGTGGCGGTGGAGGGAAGTCGGCGGGTGGGGGCAATAACAACAACATCTCTCTATATATTCACAATATTATCTTTCTCCTCCATCTAAAGCCAAATTAAAGAGTATTATTTTTTTTTTTCCCTGACACTGGGGGAAATGAGTGGTGTGGTTTGATATTTTATTTTTTTTTTTGTTTTTTTTTTTTTTTTTTTTTCAGACATGGGAGGGGATGAACGGGTACACAGTCAACAAGACAAAGTGACTAGAAAACAAGAACATAACAGGAGCTAAGGATGCTGTGGAATTCACATCCCTACAAATGTGATGCAGGCTGTAGAATCTTCTTCTTTGTACTTTTTTTTTTTTTTTTCAATAGTTACCAAAACAATTCAAAAATTCCATCTCAACCTGCCCTCTGTATCCTCAACTCCAACTACCTCCATGCCCTCCCTCTCTGCATCCATCACTCTCCTCTTTGTCTCCTACCTGGTAGCTCCATCTCCAGGATCATTCTTCTACCAGTGTATCCACTGTCCCTCCTCTGAACATGTCCAAACCATCTCAATCTGTCTTCTCTAGCTTTTTCACCCCATCCCTGATCCTGTCCATCCTTGTCTCTCCTATAGATAATCTAACTCCTACACCTCCAGCTCTGTCTCCTGTCTTCTACCTATTCCTAGTGTCTCTAATCCATCCATCATGGCTGGTCTCACCACCGTCCCTCCACCTTAGCTGACTCTCTTCTATCTCAAATCACTTGACTCTTTTCTCCAGTTGTCCCATCCTGTCTCCACTCCATTCTTCTCCTCTCTTCCACAGTCTCCACTGCTCAGAACAGTTGATCCTAAGTATCTAAACTCCTTATAACCTCACCATTCCACTGTTCTGGCTGTTGAATAATATCCTTAATAATGGTTGCGTTATTTTGTACATTCCCAGTTGCAGAATTTATTTTATACCCGTGCTGCCTTGCGTAGCTCTGCAAGTCTTATGCAATCTTGAATTTTTGGTTGTACAACAAATCATGTTGTTTAATTTGGTCAAAGGGTCAAGTTGATGATGAGACCCCTGGTTTAGATGATCCCAAAACTTAATCAGCAGCTGCCAAAGTACAGTGAAAAGATTACTAAAAATGTTGGAATAAATTGCCTAAAATAGCTTTAGTTCACCCAGTGCCAGGATTTCCCCAAACTTCCTTGAATAAGTTCACATAAAGGACACGTCCCATCAAGAAGAAAACCTCACTTTTATAAACAACGTAGGACAGTGGGACTTTGAACTCTGGTAGTTTTTTCTTAATGAGTTTATTTCTAATTATTAAAAACACACCTGCACTAAAGATGACCAGCTTGTGTATAAAGCATCTTTAAAGCCAGATACCATTCATTATAAAGGCTAATAACTTCATCTTCAGCTCTGCTGCCTTCCCTCTGACTACCACATCTCTGGATACTCATTAAAATAGCTATATGTGTCGGTAGCAGCAGCCTGGCTTTGAGAAAGGCACTGTGGGTAACATAGGAAATGCAAGAAAAGGGGGTCATGTGACAGAGGGGGGTATGGAGCTGAGCTTGGACTGAAGCTATACCAAGTTTCTCTGCCAGTCCTGATTATCTTCCTGGAATAGAAGTGATGTTAGCCTTGTTAGAAAGACACTGAGAAGAAGACAGCGCATGTCCCCATCATCTTGGGGTCACCTGACCACCTCACCTTGCTCTTCTGACACTGCCATGTTTTTTGTTTTGTTTTTTTTTTCCTTCCCTATGAGAGTTTTTCACAGATTTTATTTTCGGGGCCGTCAGCAGTAACGTTGAAAAATAAGAGATTTCTTATTAATACAAGTCTACTTGTGATTGCATTTTACAATTCAGTCAACATGTCATGGACTAACAGGTGGAAAATTGGTCTTAAGGACTCCAATTACACTAAGGCACAACGGGATTATGGGATCAATCACACAGCCACACAATCTGAAGCAAAGAGAAAGTGAAAATGCATTTAAGCAGCGCTGCAGATTGTGTTTTCAGCAAAAAAAAAACAAATAATGTTTATTTGAAAACTGGAGACGTGCATTTTTTCAGTCTTCGAACAACAGTTGATTTATGAGAGACAAGTTATTATATTTATTTTTTTGGGAAAATGCTTCTAAAGTGTAATTTTGTATGTTGGCACAAATAAGAAAATGCTGTCTGTTAAATATTTAATATTATATATATATATATGTATATATATATATATATATATATGAGCCCCTAACTAGTGTGACTCACTGTCACACTAAATCCTGTAACTTCACCTTTTTTTTTTTTTTTTCTCCGAGTGCAAATGGGAGTGTACTGTAAGAGCGCAAGGCTCAACAGCTTTGTTACCAAGGAAACTTGGGTGGAAAATTCTGCTCCCAGCCATCCACTAGGGACACAGCGCATGACTTCACAATCACTGCCATTGACAGAGCTGTGGAGAAATAAATGGAGACAACCAACTACGTCCCTCGTCAACCGCTGCGTCCAAGTAAAAATGGCTGAAGAAGAGGAAACCATACAGCGACGGAACATCAACCTACGTAGTTAAGACCGTTGCGCAATCCAGCAACCTGAAAATGGCTAAATTCACCGTAGCCTTGTTCTATCACACAATAGGAGAGTAAATATATTTCATCATGTTCTTCAATGGTTCATGCCTTTCTACTTGACAACTATTAAGCTTATATAAGGGCTATATCCTGGCTGGCCAACTCTTGTACATATTTGATATGATCTTGCGGGCCAAATATAATTACACTGTGGGCCAGATATGGCCCCTGGGCCTGAGTTTGACACCTGTGGCATAAAGGATCAAAGTTTTATATAGACTTAAATGATTGATCCTTTGATACCCCATTTTTACGCATGTCCTTAAATTACTTTCTCAGAATGTAGACCTTTTGAATTTATATCTTTGAAATGCTAATATTTATTTGCCGTTGTCAGGAGGAGGCTTTTTAAAAAAATATTTCTTAATTTGTTTATCCGTTTTCAAGAAGATTCCAGACCTTGAATTTTAAGGACCTGCACCTACTTTTGAGCTGGGTGCAGTTTGTACATAATGTATTTTTCTGGTCATACAGGAGGCAGACCACCTCCAGTTGGTCTCTGATCAACCTGCTGCCGGCGTATTCTGTGCATGTGCAGCATTTTCATGCGGTTATCTCGGCAGTGTATCCAGCCCTATTTTGAATGTTGATGTGCGAGGTGGAATCGGGGTCTAAATGTCACAGCAAGACAGAGAAACGAGGCCTGGAGCTGTGGCGCTGCTTTCTCTGCCTTGTGTTTGATCTCCAGTCGTTTTGACCGTGATCCAAAACCCACAGAGGCGGCGATTACCATATCACTCAGCGCAGCCTGCACTGCACCCTATCTGCAAGTGTTAGATAAGTTGTTGATAGGTATCTGTGCTCGCAATTTGTAGGCGGAGATAAGCCGCACTGATGTTGCACTTTGTTGTTGTTCACCTATATGTGGAGGTGGGGATTATTAAATACCTCCTTTACGATAGTTTTCCCTCCTCAAACCAATAACGCCAGCATTAAATAGCTCCGCAATATCCCATGGTTTTTTAATGACCCAGAGAAAACATACATGAGAAGCTTCATGATGCAGCGGTCCACTGTCCTCCTGAGGACAATAACATTGTTTTATTTTTTCCACCTATAGGGGTTTAAGGAAGGAGAATGCAGAGAAACACAGAGCAAATCAAGTCATCACTGAAGCTGCTGTAGGTCTCAGCAGAGGTTCATGGAAGGAAGAGGAAATCCCAAACCAACTTTTGTTGGTTTTGATTTTTTTTTTTCACCAATAATATGCAAAATCAACAATGCACACACTTTTGAGAACTGGTCTACAATTACAAAAGCTGGAAGTACTATTTAATTTACTATTTTTTTGTAATATGCTGTTTTTTCATATTTTTTTTATAATATTTCAGATCGTCAATGATATTTAACGAAGTTTTTTTTTCATTGTATTGCTGATTTTGTATGTTACTGTCAATGTTTTTTTTTTTTTCTACTCGAGATGTTTTGATGTTTTATGAAGCAAAATACATTTTTAACAGCAAGCTGAGATTCTGATACTGTGATTTAGGTTGGAATTATGTTTGCAGTTTGGGTTAATTTGACTTTAACTTGATGATCTTATCAATTCCCAATATATTTAAAAATATATGCCTTGTTAGCTTACTTGGGGGCCAACATCTCATCATTTATTGGAAGGAAAAAAATAAAATTTTACTGCATCTCATTTATATGTCCCTCATCAATAAGTACTGCAAATGAAGGAACAGGTTGAAAAAAGAAAAAAAAAAAAAAAATGTGTTTAACTTATTAAAAAGTAAAGCAGCAGCCTCCTCAGCTTGAATACCTCTCATTAACTTGTTTGCTTTATGCAGCCTGGTGTGTTGTGCCGAGGTGGCATTTTAATGGAGCAGCACATTAACTCAGTGTAAATAATTGAAAATGCAAACGTGAGCACAAACACACACACACACACACACACACACACACACACACACACACACACACACCCAGGCAGACAACAAGTGGTGCACTTTGATGAAAAGTGGCGAAAATGTGTAGCCATAAATCTGGGTCAAGGATTTGACACTGGCACCCACAGATTTATTTATTTTTTTTATCTGATGACATTCATGTCTGTGTTTGGTGATGTGCTCTGTGTGGGAGGAGGTAAGACATCTTAATTCCCCCGATTTGGAGAACGGGGAGGTGGGTGAAATAAAAAGGAGAGATGTAAATGTCCCTGAGGTAATCTGAGGAGAAGACGTGAGACCCTAAAGTCTTTACCCACTACAGTCACACTCAGTTTCTTAAAATACTTTGCCAGTTCTTCCACCTACACGTAGCAACCGAGCTGCAGCTCCAAAATAACACCATTTACTATCATGTAACCTGGATTCTACATCGTCATGTATGTGTACAACACATGAGTAAGCACAGCGGCTGAGTCTTCACCAACACAACATCAAACAATCAGCAAGATTCAGATGGAATACAACCTTGGAATCCAACAGCACAGACCTTTCAGGAAAAGATGTACAACTAAGGACTCAAACAATAACTACTACCAACTAAGTCAAGATGGAGCTCCCACAAGCAGGACAACTACTCAACAAATCTCAGAAAGGTTTCCGATGTTTTACTTCTTCAGTTGTTCAACTGTTTTAAGTATAACATTAACGCACAGATCAACATTCACTTTGCATTTCTTTTAAAATTAAGACTAGAGACTTAAAGGTGTGTATATATATATGTGTGTGTGTGTGTGTGTGTGTGTGTGTGTGTGTGTGTGTGTGTGTGTAATGTGTATACTATTTCATCCACTGGTTCAGCTTCAGAGCCACAGTTTGTTTCCTTTCCTCCGATATATATCTTTAGTGGTAAAGTGATGCATTTTGTTTACACAACTGAAGTGGCTGCAGGCAAAAACCTCTTAATTCTAAATTAACAAAACCCTTGAATTTACCATGGTTGTGGAATGTATTTAGCCCCAGAATTTTTTTTTTTTTTTTTTTTTTTTTTTTTTTTTTAAGGAAACAAAAGAAATATAAAAAAATTCCTTTTATTTCTCCCCCTTTTTTTATT